>JANHAO010026370.1:0-11111 GCA_026873985.1 Saraca asoca | reverse complement strand
CATGTATTTATGCAACATATGAATAAATTTGACAAATCATAATATCATATCATAAAATTTCATTTTTCTCAAAATCATGAAGATCTATATACAAATATCATATTAAAATATAAAGGGGATTATTACATGAGGAAGATTATTCACTCACCTTCAAAGGCATCCAACTAGCTACTAAGGATTTTTGCTAAAACCTTAGAATTTGAACATCCACGCACTTTATATTTTATCAGGAATGCATCTGAAATAAAATAACAGCAAAATTTTCCAATTTTATTAACTTTGTATTTTTGGGTTTTTATGCAATTTTCTTGATATCTATTGGAGAATCACTACGAAATAAATCTTATGTTCTAGGAATGCTCACCATGTCATATTGCACTAGTAGATGGCTCACCGTCGGCTGGAGTATTGTCAGTGGACTGTTTTTGGGCCTTGGCTGAACAAGTCTAGAATAAGGGAGAGGAGAGAGAGTCGTTACTTCTGTTGGGTTTTCCGGTCACAACAACACGCCAAAGGGGGGAGGAGATGCCAGAGTTGGAGAAAGAATTTGGCGGTCGAAGAAAGAAGTGCAACGGAACCGCCCAACTGAGAAGAGGAAGCCTTGTTCAGAAAAGCTGTTTCTTTGGACAAGGGTGACGTCAGTAAAAGAGGCTGTGGTCTTATTTAATATAGGACTAGAAATTGCACTGTTGCACTCAGATGTGTAGACAAATAATCAAAATTAGAACTGAAAAATTTGAAATAAATTGTTACATAATTCTGTATCAGTTGGACACACCGCTAGAAGAAAGAAGCTATATCATGAACAACGTGCATCAAAAGATAGACGCGAAAGAGCAAAAGGGTAGAAAGTTGTTTTATTTTAACTAGCATAACTCAATTTTTTTTCCCAAATACTGAAGTGTTGATAAAAATGTGCAGGAGTAATTATTCTTCATTGTTAAGGTCAACAAAAGATACAGAGAAAGAGAAAGGAAAACGAAGGAAATGAAATTCATCAAGATTCTAGACCTATGCTAAACAAAAAGGCATGTAATAGTAGTTTAGGCATTAACTTAACTGTGAACATCAAACGGTGCAATGATTAACAAACTCATAGTTGTAGCTCTTTATTAACCATCCAGCTTGATTACATGTAAATGTAATTTCAGGATGAACTGAGCCTAATTACAAAATATAGCTACATGCAATCTTCATACGGATTGATTCTAATTAAGGACTAAACAGAGTCTTTGCAGACACTTCAGTGTCATCTAAACTTGAAAGATACAGCCATAGTCTCTCTTTGCATGCTGGTTATTACAGTCAGATCTCAGTAATGCAATAAAAAAGACAACAACAGATATTACAACTTATTTAAAGCAACAGCTACAAGGTCTTCAACTTCAAGAGTGGACACTTCTTTCAACCTTTGCGAAATTGTATCATTGGGTGGTCCAAGTCCCTAAGTTTTAACTTGTCAATCTTAGAATCTGATTCCATGTTCTATATATATCAATATACTGATTATAGCACACAACACAGAGTTCTACATCATAACCTATTGAAAGTCAAGATTCTATATCGTTCACTGGATATATATTGCAATATGTCATTGAAAATTTGAAGAAAGAGCGTACTACAAATGAAATCAAACCTTATAAATTAATGCAAAAAGAAATTAGTTCCAGTACCCAACACATCAAAGAAACTAATATTTAAGTCACAATATACAAATTAAAGATATAAGAGGATAATTATTGTGACATTTGCTAGAATGATAATAATAGAAGTAGAAGCATAAAAAAAAATCAGCAGATTTTTAAAGGTTAAATAAGCTTGAAGAGGTAGCAGCAGCAACAACAATAACAATAGAAGCAGAAGCATCTCTCATATATAATATTGGTAAGTTTGTGTCATTTGATATATTTTAAAGGTTAAAACTAAAAGAAATAAGGTTAAACGAAGAAAGTTTTGCGCTTCGATTAAGACTAGTTGAAGATATATTTACTCAAGAGAAAGTTTTTCCCAAGTAAATGAATAGTTTTCCTTCAGCTGCTAGCAAATCAAATGACTTGTATTGTTTATTCACTATGAAATGAAGAGTATATATGGGATGGCTTACAAGGATCTCTTCACTTTGGAGCTAGAAGTTTATGTCATCTCTGCAATCACCTGAGACATGATGTCAGCCTCCTCATTAATAGGAGAGAAGGTGTCATTGAACTTATTTGGTCGTCCTGCTTGTCCCCACTCTGCTTGCTTCCATTTTAACTCTTCCCACCACTTGTTTTCTCCTTTAATGGCCTTCACTTCCTCACTTGACAATTCCTTTTGAGGAAGACTTTGAGTTTCGGACAACAATAAAAGCCCATTTTTTCTAACCTTTCTCCAATAAGCAATCCATTAGGAATGCTGACCAATTCAGGAAGATAAACAAGTAATAATTTTTTCAACCTAGGAAGGAAGCACTTTTCTTTTGCTTCTGATGATTCATGACTTGTCAGGGTTCTTAGTCAGGGACAATCTTCAACTACAAGTTCCTCCAACATGGAAAGGTAGTGAAGAAAATCCAAGCTGAAGATGGTAGTCAACTTGGAGCAGGTTTGCAATGCTAAGTACTTGAGGCGGGGAAAAGAAGGAGAAGAAGGAGCTGGCCCTCCCCAAATGTTTATGAGATTCTTCATGTAATAAACGCTCAAGAATTCCACATAAAACAACAAATTTCTTGTTTGGGAAGTTTCCATCAACAAGTTCCATCAAACAAGTATTTTCATCTCATTACATTCTGACACTATGCAAACAGACAGTTTCACTACCTTCCCCACTTCAAATTCAGAGAAACTTTTGATACTCACATGCAGGTATAGGAAAAAACGCCTTGGCACGTCTTAGAATCATATTAATCTCATTTGGGATAGTCACCCTATTTACATATCTCAGTCTATGCTTACTTTCTTTGAATTTCGCTATAACTGAAGGTGGCTCGTATGACATGATATGCTTCTTATGCTTACCAACACCCAATCGAAAATCAAAGTGTCTGCTGTCTGGTATATGATTCAAAAGTTCAACCCTTGGAATACATAAAACAAGAGTTTTCAACCCTCCGTCTTTAGAAATTTCTTGTTAGATGACATGCATATTCTCATCCCATCACTTGTCATCAGGGTTTATATCAATGCTTAAATGTTTTAGCATAGTCAATTTGGACACAACTCCATCAGGAATAACTAGACCAATACTTTGATCATATCTATGAAAGCAAAGGGTTAAAGTTTGCAGATTGGTCAAGTCTTGAATCTCTTTTGGCAGATGTGTAATTTTGTGTCTCGTCAGATGGAGTTTCTCAAGGTTGTTGAGCCGTTTAATGCCTGGTGGAAGTTCCATGAATAGCTCACAGCCTCTTAAGTACAGTTCTTTGAGACTTTCCAAATAGAAAAAGGAACTCGGCAGGTCGCTTATACTAGTGTGGGATAAGTCCAGAACGATGAGTTCATCCATTGAATCAAAAAATGAGCTTGAAATTTCTGTCAAACCAACATTGCATTGCAAACTTAACTCTCTGAGTTTGGACCAATATGGAAACGATGGTACATTTGTAATCTGTGTTCCAACAACTTGAAGCCTCTCAAGATTCTCGTGTATCTGAATTTCCCATGGCAGCTCCATTAAGAGTTCACAATCTCTCAAATATAATTGCTTAAGCTCATGCGCCAAAGACATGTGACCTGGCAAATATGCTGGTGCAAGATAAGTTCAGGACTTGGAACAAAGGCATGTCATCAAAAAATGAGGGTGGGATTTGCACCAAATCCGCGTTGCCTTGCAACAAAAGTACCTTGAGTTCAGGGCATTTCGGGGATAGTGGTAGCTGAGATACTTTATTGTCTGTCAGTTTAATACGTTTCCGAGGGTCTGGAATTTTTGTCGGTGCTAAATGTCCTTGCTTTATGTTCATTAAAATTTCAATTGTATCCTTTGGCAATCGAATATACATCCCATCTAATTTTAGCAGGACAGAACGATCAACAAACTCTTGCAGGATATTCTCGGTCGGCCTGTTCTTGTGTGCATACTAGTCTATAAAAAATCCATTCAGATGTCAACAAGTTATCTGGAAACATGTTTTTGAATTTGAAGATAGATGAACAATGTTCAAGGCATTTCTTCTGTATGCCTGTAATAGCTTCGCAGATGATATTTCAGAATGCATTAGCCATGATGGGTTTGCTCAGGATGCTAAAATTCCCCCGTCTATCAGCAGAAAAAGTGTAAGTAGTGGCATGCAATTTGTCCAGTGCAAGTTTCCAGAGATTTACATCGGTCACATTCTTTAATGATTTTGCCAAAAGGGCATTAGCAAGGAGATGGCCGCAATCACCAAATACTTACTTCTCACCATCTTTTTCTTCATTGAACTTACAGCTCATGTGTCTCGTTGTTCCTTTATGGCTGCCATAGACTCCAGTTACTTTGCTATCTCTTGTCCAATTGCAAACTCTGCATTGCTCTGATACTTCAAAGCCCTCCATCAAAGATCTTATTAGTTGGGGTTCTGATATTGGGTTCTTGAAATATTGGAGAATCTTTGACATGGTCTGATATATCGGCCACTTCTTTCAAGGCAACTTCTAGTTTCACCTTTACAGCTTGTTTTTCAACCTCTTCCACTGTTAAGAACAGGATAAGGTGAATATCTTGAATCTGAGAACTTTGAATAAGCTGCTCAACATCAAGATCAGCAGCTAAATTGAGAATGGACTCTGGTGTGGTCATGTCATTTGATTCGCAAACTTGTTTCCCTTGTGCTGGCCGTCGAAAAAGTTAGCTGCTACTCTTAACTTGTTCCTTTGTGCAGTTTCTGCTTTATGTTCATTGAAGATGGACAACCAGCCATTTCCTATATCTCTAATTATGTCCTCGGGTATAAGCCCTTCCACTAACCTCAGTGGCCTCTCAGAAAGGAGATGCTCAATTTTCTTGCCAAATGAAGAAAGTTCGAATTTTGAGGAATTTAGTGATTTCATCTGGGTGGAATAGTTCTTCTTGTTGCCATTAATTTCTCTAAAGCGGCTCCAGCTTAAAACTTCAGTTAACCATCTCTTTGGAATACTTTGGTCCGCTATTACCATATGGTAACTCAAGATGAGGCTCAAAAAATCTCAAATTCTCCACAATCTCAACACATCTTCCATCCCATCTATTGGTAGGGCCTTCAACTCTGTCTTGTCTGATGGAAAACCATCTGAATTCTTCTGCTTACCCAGTTCCATCCTTCTCCCAGGATAAACTTCAGCATCAAAGGGTATGTTTTCCTACATGAAGACTTAAAATTGATATATCAAATTCGACCAAGTTAAAGTATTTGAGAATAATAAAATTCGTATATTGATCAAATAAGCATCAGCTTGGGCAGCTCAAGAGCCTGCTTCTCTAGCTTCTACTTGCTCCTGAAATTTCTGTTATTCCTTCAAAATGAATTTAATTTCCACCCCAAAAATATACACTTCCCATTTTCAACTTATCCTAAGTAGTCTTTTTTTTTTTTTTATGATATTTGGATCCAGGAGTATTAATTTGGGTAAATTATAACTTTTCTACTAATGATTGGAGCCCTTTTCATATTGTTTATATGCAGTTTTAAAATCAATTGCCTCTATATTTTGACAAAAATAATGCATTGCATGCATGTGTAATATGTATCATGTCACTACTATAAAATATAGAAACAATGTTATTAAATAATCGTCGAATGAAAGATAAATTGACACATATATATCTATATATATAAGTGTGGTAGTATTTGTTATCCTTAATCCCTATTTTTCTACATTAAGTAAATTTGTATTTTGATGACAACAAATAATTTTAATTGAGTTGATTTGATTTAATTTTAATAGATCTTTTATGAATGATCTTGGATTTTCGAAGATATAAATTAAGTTTTTTTGACAATATTTTGTAAAAGTTTAAATTTATTAGAATTAACTCAAATTCTAAAACTTTATTTAGGAAGGTTTGCCTCACATTTTAATTAAAAAAGTTTTTAAAAATTATAACATCTCAAAAAAGTCAAATGAAATTAATTTATATATTAAAAAGATGAAAATTATAATTAAACCTATAATTTATTGGGTCACGTAATCCAATTTATTCAGTTTAAAAGTGGATTTATATATTTCCAAACCATTAAAACGTTATTTTTTTTTCAATTTGAATAAACAATTTGATGGCACTTCATTAGATTATGGAGGTTTTATGGGGACTGACATTATTAGCATTGATTATTGACCTGCAATGGTTATAGGTGGTGCCTTGACTTGATAGTAGATCTGTGGTCCTTTTAAATATGTAACGAATTAATAGTTTCTATATTTTTTATATTTTCATTCTATAAGTGGTATAACTTTAGTAATCAATTTTTACAATTGAAGTGATATTTAAAAACTAATTATGGAGATAAAATAAATTATTACAAAGAATGGCATCATGCAGTAACAAGCAATGGAAAAAATTATTAAAAAAATTATAGTAAGGCAATAATTTTGTTTTTGAACATAGCTATTATAAGCACCAACATGTCATAAAATAAATTTAATTATTTACGATTTAAATTTATTATAGAATAAAAAACCACCTGTCCAAATGAAAAATATAGTAAGATAATGATTTTGTTTTTAAATGCAGGTATTATATGCACCAGCCATACCAAGACAAAAACCACGTAAATGAGAACCACCTATCCAAATAAAAAACCACCTGTCCAAATGTGTGTTTTTCACTTTAATTGCGATTTTGTTAGCCTTCTTTTCGACCACTTAACTATACTTCAAAGGATAGTTGATTTTCGGCATCTTTTTTATTTTGACAATATTTTTAAGTATGTATTGTTCTCCAGTTCTTTTCTTTTAAATGGGAACTTAACTTACTTATTTTTCAAACCTTGATGTTAAACATATTTTTTTTATTTTTTTATTTTATTTTTATATATGTTACAATTTTTTCATAAAAAGTTACATTTTTTATAGATTTTATATATGAAAAATTTTAAAAAAACTTATAACCCCATCAAATTAGGTTACATCAGGAAGGTTGTCACATTTTTATTGAAAATTTCAACTTCTAATGAAAATTGGCCAAATGCATTAATATTTTTACAAAAATGGTAAGAGTATGTGCTAATACAAAAGCATTGCCCATTATATTACTAGATTACTAGACACTCTTTTTGATCTTACTAATTTAGGTTGTATTACTTTAATTCTTTAATAAATTTTAATATCAATTTAGTCCAATTTATTTACAAACAATACGAATAACAGTTCTATTAATCTAATTTGAGTTTTGAATTTAAGTGTATAACGTTTGTAAATTTTTTAAAGATGATTTGTGCAAATTTTAAATTAGATGGAAAATCTCTATAATTTCTTTTAAATGTATAAAAGATGTCTGAATATTTTTCTCTTCAAATAATAAATCAATAGAATTTAATTTGATGTAATTAAATAATTGATAGATTAAATTAATACTGATATCCATTTTAAAACTAAATTAGTGAGAGATCAAAGTGTTTACTCCAATGCATCTATTTGCTAGCCTTTAGTTGTTAATTTTCTGTCGCATATGCAATTGTACACTTAAATGTACAAATTTAAATGTAATCAGAATTTTCTTAAACAAATTGGCATATCATATTAAAAATATTTGTAATATATATGTACCATGGAATATAAAAAAATATTTAATTAAAAGCAGTATTAGAGGCATTGTACAAAAAATATTTAACTGAAAGCATTATTAAAAATAATTAAATAAAAGTATTAAAACATACACGAAAATAAAATATTAAAAAAATTAAAAAGTATTATTAAAAAAAATGTGTTTACCTGCGCGATTAGAAAAAGAAATGCGTTTCTCTCTGAAAAAAGGAGTAAAGAGCAGTACTTATTTAAAAGTATTGACAAACTAAAAAGTCACTAAAAACCAATTATTTTTTTGAGTAAATAAGTCTTATCAACTACAAGTGGCAGAGGCACAGAACAAACATCACAGTTAAGGTGAGAGAGACACACGTTTGGCCGAATGGCGTTTAACACACGTAAATTGTATTAATTCAATCAGAATTAATTTAATATATCATAAATTAATATAATTATTCAAATTAGATTTCTTATTGAATAAGGATTATAATTACTCATAAAGTAGAAATAAGAAAAATATTTGTATTGTGCAATGATTGATATCTCACACTTAACTTTTGTTATATGTTCGGCATATAAACTATATAATATAATCTTGTACAATCTTTTTTACTTATATATAAAATATTATATAACTCCATATATTTCTTAGATTGAAATGTAAGATATGATAAAAAAAATTTATACTAAAAAATAAAAATAAGAAAAAATTATGATAGTGGCTATTATTGACCGCCATCATTATCACCAATATAATAGCTAATAGCTGTCATCATTATCACACTATCAATCTAATGACAATTATCATTATTATCAACAATAATTTTAAAAATCAATCGATCAAGTCAATGAGTCACTCTTATTAAAAATTTTATTGTGAATTGGTCAAAATCAATGAATGAAACCAATTCGTTTCAAATTGTATTTAAAAAAAAAACTACAATTTCACGACAATTGGGGTGTAATGCTTTCACAATTTCACATCAATTGAATTTATATTATTTTTATTTAATTATTTCTAACATAAATTTTTATTGTATCACTTGTGTTTTATTAATATTTTACTTATGTCATTAATTTGTTTTATTTTTTTACTTTTATCATGAAGCAAGTTATTATAAATATATAATATTTATGTATATATACATCTATAATAATTAGTGAATTAATAATTAAACTAGTGAAACAATGCTCTCTCGGATTCAATGATCAATGTAGTTTTAAAAATTATGCTACCAACAGTACCAATGTGATGGAAATAATAGTAGCCGCTACTGTTGATCCTTACAATTTTATCATTAATAATTACTATCACACCACCATCAATAACTTTTACTGTTATCACATCATCATTATCAAATCTCTCAAATATTATCACCACCACCATTATACACTATTATTATCTTCCATTCATCACTATTTTCTCATCCACCACCACTTTCTTTTTATTATGACCATCGTTTACTGTTATCATTTGTCTTCAAGACCTTTCCCTCTATTACTGTTATCATTTTCATTAGCTGAATAGGTTAAAAGCGAAATGACATTGGCTTGTTTTTTTGTTACTTTTTCTACGTGAACTTTCTTAACACGTTCCAATTTGATTGGATGTGCCGAAGCGACACTTTCTTAACACGTTGTGCTCTGGTAAATCGAATGAACTTTTTGGTTTTTTTTTTTTTTTTCATGAGGATAAATCAAAGGATTTTTATAAAAAAATTTGATGTGTATTTTTCTTATGAAATTGACATTATATCATGTCAACTTGTAAAAGGAGAATATTCCCATTCTAATTCAAACAACCACCAGAATATCATAAACATAAACAATTATATTAAACATAAGACGTGTTATCTAACTCAGTGTATAGAGATAAAGATGAAAGCAACTGCAAAAACAATGCTCAACATAGAAATAATGGCCGGTGTAAACAAACGATGACACGTACGTCAGGATTAACTGCTCTAATTAAAAACCTTAGAATAATGCCTACTAGGTAATGAATGTTTGAATGATTTGACTGTGAATGAGAAAATTAAAAAGAAAGGAAGAAAATGAACACTTTTTTTTTATTATTATTTTTGTGATTGTGGGAGTGACTAAATTACTAGATTCATACATGTTCATACATGTAAGGAACTAAAATTGAATTCAAAAATATAAAAGAAGATAAAACCTTTAAAGGAACATTGAATACTACTTGAACAAAATGCTTTCAGCAAAATATTCTTTGATTCTTTTTCTTTTTTCTACATTCTCCTTCATTCAACGAGAAATTGTGTATTCGAGAAATTATTGAGATGCAAGTAGTATGTGGAGTGATGATCCATAGTGATCATTTGTGATAATTATTTAGATGTTTCAATTATGAAGGATAATGACAAAGAGTGTGCTAAATAAAAGGAAATATTTGAGATATATTGAAAAAAAGAAGTTATTAGGAAGAAAATAGCATCAAAAAGTAATTTTGTAGATCAATTCACTATGGCTATTGGTGTACTTGTTTTCATTGCTCTGTTCAAAATATGAATTTGATTTCTCTGAGTGCTTTTAGTTCAAGTGACATTTATTTTATTTTATTTTTTAAGATTTTACTTTTCTCTACATCTAGAGTTTGATTCAAGTCTTTATATGTGTAAGTTTAATGAATTAATTATTCCCTTTATTTTTTTATTTATCATTTTAGAGATATTTTTTTTGTTCTTATTTATCTATTATCTTAGAAAACCAAGAACACACTTATGATCTTTTTTCAAAATTTGTCATTGTTATTCTAACAAAAGTTTAACCACTTTACACATCAATTAACTTGTGGAAAATGATAAATTTATTAAATACAATTCTTTTGTCCTAAAATTGAAACTACTTACCATCCACTTTAATTATTGTGCATTTACGACGGATAAAAAGAATGAAATGATTATATATTAGCGGATATAGATGAGAGGTTCTACGTATAGAAAGAGATTTCAAATGGTACATACTCACGGAATCTTTGCAACACATTTTCTTAGTGACTAGTATTAAAGTTGCAATATTCTATGCTTGTGAGTGTTTTCTAGGAGTGGGTTATCTATATTTTTTAGGTATATAGGTATCAACTGTAAGAATTATTTTATAATTCTTGTATTGGGCTACAAATAATTATGCTTTTTATTTTGTTAAAAAACGGGCTAATATATAATCTATAAGTGGATGCAAAATAGCCCAACAATCTATTAAGGTGATCTACTTAACATTGGGCTAGGATATCTGTTGCTGATTGGTGTGGGCTTCAAAGTGCAGGCCTTAACCCTAAAACCCATGATGGAAGGGTCTTAGGATTAATATATTGACTAGGTCCTATCTGCATTCCATAACAGACAGTATTGTCTATCTGAGTAGCTTGCCCCCATTGTGAGACTGCTTGAGGTGAGAAGGAACTGCAGA
>JANHAO010026369.1:0-11108 GCA_026873985.1 Saraca asoca | reverse complement strand
ATTTAAAATTTTAATAATAAAAAATTATTTTTAATAATAAAATTAAAATATAATTTAAAATTTTAATAATAAAAATATTTTAATAGTAATAATAAAATATAATTATAATAATAAAATTTTTTTAATAAAAATAATATAATAAAATAATATAAAAATAAATAATTATTAAATAAATAAATAGATAAATGAATAGAGTCAAAATATCATCCATTTATAAAAAAATTTCTAATTACTATTATCCTTTTGATAATAAATTATCTTCCCCATGATAAAAGTAAACATCAAAACATTTACATAAAATTTATATAAAAAAATCATCTAAACATATCTTTTTATGTCATTTTACATTTACTAACTAGTTTAACAGTTAATTTTACTAAACACTTCTAATTTAATAAGCTAGCTTAACAACTTTCAGCTTTCAACTAACAACTTTCAGTTAAAATTTTGCTTTTCAGCTTTTAGCTAACTTATAAGCTTTCAGCTAGCTTATCAGCTATTTTTGCCAAACATAGCCTATATATTGCTAATTGTAATATGCATTCTTGCAAGTTAATGAAATACCTTTCTGACCAATTGTTCATGTCCTTAGTTGGTAGCGAATTTTGGCATTCGTTTACCTTGATCGACGATGAGTAACATCTTGGCAGGACACATGGAAGCTGTGCCTAGAGAAGGTTGTATACGAGCTGTGAGCACTTGGTCGCATGAGAGCTGTGACTAATTCATTTTAATGCTTTCACGCCTAAATGAGCTCAGGGTTCTTTATTGAATTTTGAGTGTTTAATAGTGCCTCCGCACCTCGGCAAGCTCCTAGCTACGTTGGATTTTGATATCAACATAGAATAGCAATGTTTCACCAGAAATACTTAGAAAAAAATCTGGAATGCTTTCATTGACTTCAATATGATATTATAGGATCAGAATATGGTTCTAACATATGGCTCTTGCTCCTAATCTGTGATTTGCTGAGTTTGTTGAGCTTGCCGCTATGATGGCCTTACCACATAATCTTATAATCGACCTCTCCTAATTAGATCTTCTATGGCATCCTTCAGTGCTTAGCATTCCGAACTGTTGCGCCTAATCTCATTATGGTTGGCACAAAATTTATTTTTATTGCTCTTGAACTTGCTAGGGATCAGAAAGGGCATGGGCTTCCTAAGGTCTTCCCAGTCTCGTTCTGTTGTAAAGATCCTGTCTTGTGTATTAGATAGGACACTATAATTTTCATAGTGATCATGTGATTGGGGTTGCTCATTCCTACCCTTATTTGCGGGCTTACTATTGGGACCGTAATCTTGGTTCTCCTTACTTCTTTCTTTGCTCTAAGGAATGGCGGCCATCTCACCCTTGTACTTGAGCTCCTCTATGCCGAAGGTCTCCTCCCATCTTATTTGTTTAACTACTCACTCATAGAATTTAGCGAGGTCTTGAGTTGGAGACTTATAAAGGCTCTTATATGACTTTCCATCCTTACAGAGCCCTATTGAGATTGTTGTTAAAATACTCTCCTTCGAGGGATTCTCTACGGAGTTGGCTTCATGCCTGAACTTGGCTATATAATCCTTCAGCAATTTATTCTTATGTTGAAAGATCATTACAAGATGGTAGGGGGTGAGCTACCTTTTCAATGCTTGGTACCGGTTGATAAATTTCTTTTGACATTCTTCCTAACCATTGACACTACAAGCTGGGAGGCTCCTGAACCATGCTCAAGGTATGCCCCCTAATGTGGCCAGGAAGACACAGTATTTGACCAGAGCGTCAATTGTTTGAAGATCCATCTCGACATTAAACGTGTTTAGATGGTTACATGGATCACTATTTCCATCATAAAATGGGATCATGGGCACTTTAAGTTTCTATAGAAGGGGTTGCATTTCAATTTCCATAGAGAATGGCAAGCTTTCCTCATGACGAGGTAGATTGGGGGTGTTCCTCTAGCTGCTTCAGCCTCTGGAGAACTTCCTTTATTATTGGGTCCCGTATTTCGGACCATGGACCAGAGCCTTCAGCTTGTTGTGAGCCCCCAGATTGTTGACCATCACGATTCTCATGAGTTTCCTTCTGAGTTTCTTCATGTAGCTACTAGAGCTGTGCCGTGATCTCCTCTTGCCTCCTTGCACCCTAGGCTTGTGCTTGTGCTAACGCTCTAATGGTTTCAGCCAACTCTCTTACCATGTTTTCAAGCATCGATTGGGGTTAGTGTAACGTTTGTGCCTCTTCGATTGTAAAGGCAGTAGTAAGTTGATGGTGAGCTTCAGCAATGGGAGTATCTGGCAGCTAAGCGACCAGAGTGCTTGAGCTTTTAGTGATCCTTCCTTTCACCATAGTAGCTGAACATAAAAGCACTTCAAAAAATAGATGGGCCCTCTTTTTAGCACCAAAATGTTGAAGGTAAAATTTGATTCTATCAAATCTCAATCAATTAGTGTAGTTCTTTTATCCCCAAACTATTTTTTGATGAATGAAATGGGAAGTGAAGAAGAAGATAGAGATGGTCGAGAGGAAAATGAGTAATGGAACATAGTATTTTTTAATGTGGTTTGGCTAAAATCAGGTAATACTGGTTCCTACGTCCACTGTAGCTTTTATTAATTTGAAGTAAATGTTATAGAGTTTTAGTATAGTAAATTTAGCCTTTTTTACGAGGATCCTCCTCTTTCTATTTATAAAAGGTGGAAGGTTACAATTGTAATTTTACATATAGTAAATAAATTACATCATATATTAACTGTACATGATAACTTAATCTTCTGCAAATCAGCCCTTGCAGACTACTTTTTGTGGGGTGGGCCCTTTGTTCACGTGTTGATGTAAGCCTATCTAGTGCTCCATCTTGCTAAGCCTTCTCTATCTCATTGACCTGTTGGCTAGGGAACTTGCCTATCTTTACGAGTTGAAATGCTTAGCTCGGGGTCGTACTGCCTTTCTTCCAACAAAGTGAGCTTTAGTGAACTGTTTCTCTGGCTTCGGGCTTCGCTTGCATCTTGACCCCACAGTTAACAAGGTGGTGCAGTCTTAGCAGGTGAGCTATCTTAGGCTAGTTCTCAGTCTTCGTAGGCGCTTTTGCTTTTCTATTATTTGAGACTGGATTTTGCCCATAACAATGTTGAGCCAATAAAACAATCAAAAGGTGTGAAACTAATGAGGTATAAATGTATATTTGTGTTAAGAAAATGGGAAAATTGAAGTTGTAAATATAAAGCATGATTTGTAGCACAAATGTTTTTACAAAAATTGTCATTAGCTATGAGAAATATATAATTGCATATGATGGATACAATTTTGCTAGCAATCTATGAAAACTTGATATGTGTCTATTAGATTTAGTAACATCTAATTGCATATGTGACAATCAACAATGATAATATGTTGACATCAGATTTTGGTAATGATCCAAACTCCGGCCAATGGGGGGGATTCTTACAGGACTCTGACCTTTGTCCAATTCAAACACGGTAAAATAGCAAAATAAACAAAGATGAAGGGAAGTGTAATAGAAAAGCACAATATCTTAACGTGGTTCGACTAAATCTGAGTATCATTGGACCTTATGTCCATGGTAGCGTATTATTGTGATTGTGTTTCTACAAAGTTACAATATTCAATCTCTGTTTTAGCAGAGTTCCGGCATAAATCATCTCTTTCCCACAAGAGGCTCCCTCCTCATAGTTATAGAGGAAAGGAGGTTGCAATGATAATTTCATGTGCAGTAAATATGTTACATCAATATTTAATGTACAAGACAGAATATACAGACTAAATCTCCTTTTTCGACTATTGCAAATTATCTTTTGCAGGCGGGCCGCATTTGTCTGTTGAGGCAGGGTATGACTTGGTCTTCTATCTGGTGAACCCCATGTCGCTAGTCACACTTTGTTGATCGGATCGCACAATCTGGGGTTATGCACATCATCAGGAGGGATATGTCAAACTCGTTCTATCGGGCACAAGTCTGAGCCGAGGGGTCACACTCGTGACGTAGATTGAAGGCATAGCGATCTGGATAGTTCTTTCGACCAATCATTTTGTCACTCTTGGGCTTCTCGCGTGTCCGTCCAGGACGAACTGATTTTCACATATAACATAATATATGAAAATGCCCAATGGATTTAAGACGCATGAAACATACAATTTGAATTCTCCAATAATGTATGAAATTAAATTACAATGATTTTTGTATGGATTAAAGCAATCTGGATGAATGTGGTACAATCGTCTTAGTAAATATTTGTTAAAATATTCCTTTATGTTTCTATGAAGAAATCAAAATGTGAATATACTATAATTATTGTATATGTTCATAATTTGAATATTATTAGAGCTCTTGTAGAGCTTCTAATGGCAGTAGACTACTTAAGAAAAGAGTTCGAGAAGAAAGATCTTGGAGAAACGAAGTTTTTTCTTAGTCTACAGATCAAGAGTTTAACTAGTGGAATCTTTATTTATCAACCAAGTTACACTGACATGGTCCTAAAATGTTTTTATATGTATAAAACATATCGATTGAGTACCCCAATGGTTGTTTGATTACTTGATGCTAATAAGGACCTTTTTCGTCCTTTAGAGGATAATGAAAAACTTTTTGGTCTTAAAGCACCATATCTTAGTGTAATTGGTGCACTAATGTATCTTGCTAATTATACGTGTCCTGATATAGTTTTTTAGTAGGTCTACTAGCAAGATATAATTTTTCTCCAATTTGAAAACATTAGAATGGAATTAAACATATTTTTTTTGCTATCTTTGAGGAATAATTGATATGAGTTTATTTTATGTATATGAATTTTGGGTTATAACTAATTGGTTATGCTAATGCAAGATATTTATTTGATCCACATAGAGTTTGATTTCCCATTTGTATATATTCACATATAAATCAAATCTCTTGGAAAAATAAATTGCAACTACAATTTTAGTAACATATATGTGACCAATCCAGAATGTATTTGTTTACAATCAATGCCCTCATCATATCTGAGAGACATATGCTATGGTTTTCAAGAAAGAAAGTACAACAAAATTGCATGAAGGTAATGCTAAGTGAAAAGCTCAATTAATAGGATAATCCATCAAAGAAAATAGTACAATTTACATCTCACCAAAGCTCTTTCTCATGCTTACAAAAAGATTGTGGTGATTTTGATCCATGATAACAAATTTTTTAAGTGATCCTTAACATATTTATTTATAATGAAACTGACTCAAAGATCTTCAGTGAAATTCTCAATAGAGGTTGTTAACATGTTGCACTCTTTTTTCCTTGACCTTGGCTTTTTCTCATTAGATTTTCTTGACTAGGCTTTTAAGAAGACATACTATTTGCTAAAAAGAATGGTGTATTCTTTTTCCTTCATTGGGATTTTTTCACATTAGGTTTTTTTATCCTAGTGAAGGTTTTATTGATGCAAATTCTTGACAAAATGGACATTCCAGGGGGAATTTTAGAAGTATTATATCTATTTGGATATCCATGAAATCCCTGTGATTTCTTTATAAGTTATTATGAATTATTCTAATTGAGTTTGATCCGGTTTCTATTTGCAATCAATTAGTAATAGTTTTTTATTGTGAGTTTTCTTCCCACGTAAGTTAGGTTTGTGTGTTAAACAAAAAGGTAATTACAATTCTCTCTTGGTGCTTAGGGCCCTATTTATAAATGTTCATAAGAAGGTTTCTATATAGTGGTGATTAAGAGAAACTCCTATCATATTATTATGCTTCTCTTTATCTATTTTTTTAACATTCTTTTAGTATCACTATTTTACTTTTGTAACATTATATAAAAAATTTAACTGATGCTTAAGTTCATGGAGTAGGCTAAAATTGAATCGAAGTAAAAAAAATACAAGACACAATGATGAATGTCGCAACTTCTCATGAACAAAATGTTACTTTTTTCATTCATTGGTCATATAGTAAAGTTTACACTCTCATTTTAATTCATGTAAGAGAGTAATAATCCCAAGTTGCATTTCTTTTTCTTTGTAGCTAGCATTCTAAATGATACAATCAATATAATTCTATAAATAATTGAATTTATAATTTAGATTTTGTAAAACTTAATGTGTATGAAAACTTTTCTGGAAATTAGGTGTCAACTGTTTGGAAGATCGGAAAAAGGGGGTGAATCAAGGATTTCTCATTATGGATAATAAATCCAAACCAATTGCAATATTGTATGTGGTTGTTCATAACTTAAATGAAACAAAATAAAAATTAAAATGATTAAATATTGATATGAAACTTCACATGGAATTTTGATGGATAGAGATGTAAAAGAAATTGAAAGACTAAATTAAGGTGGTTCATTTTGATAGAAAACAAAATTTTATGAAAAATATGTATTTCCATAAAATAAATTGATTTTTTGTTATTTAGAATATATAAGAGAAAATAATTTCTCTTGTTCAGTGCATAAAGCTAACCTATTTTCTATTATTGAAAAATATCATTATATATACAAATTGCATCTTTAATGTTAAGTTGTACAATAATTGTTTTATTATTAAAATATTTTCAAGATATGAGTCAACAAATATTTAATAGTAAAAGTCAAAGGTTAAATGTATTTTGTATTAAAAATAATATTAAAGAAGATTACTCAAATCCTTCTTTTTTCATCTTCATAATTTTTCATAAAATTAATTCATATTTATTTGACTTTGGCTAAAATTGCTAACTATATTTGTCAAATTTCTTAATTGCATAAATATTTTGTCAATATAATTTTTAATATAATTATTAAATAGTGACATTTTAGGGATGAAAGGAGAGAGTGAGGGAGTTTGGAAGGAAGGAAAGATATTGGGTGAATAGAGGGACACAAAAGAGAGAGGAGAGAAAGAAAAGATGAGAGAGGAGGATGCAAAAGAGGGAGAGAAAAAATAGAAGAGTGGGAGAAGAGAGTGGTAGAGAAAAAGAGATGGATAGATAGAAGGAAGGGAAATAGACATAGATAGCAAGAGAAAGATATGAAAGAGAGAAGGGAAATTAAAGAGAGGAAGAGTAAGATTATGTATTATAAGATAATTTGAAAAAGTGACTTCTTTTAATTAAGTCACCTTTCTCTACAATAAATACCATGATTTCTAATGAAAATTTCCATTGGATTCCCAACTGAAAAAGGTCGTTGGTTAAATCATCGTTGGAAATTTTTTTAGTCAAAAAATATTTTTCATTAGATTTTCATAAAATTTGTTTGAAATTTTGTTGAAAAAGTCATCAAGAATCTGCCAAAAAATTCATTTAAAATCTCATCGTAAAAGTCATTGAAAATCTGTCTGAATATATAATTTTTTAAAATTCTAATTGATATAATTTTTTGAAATTTTATTTTTAATTCTTTATAAAAATAACTTTTAAAATGATTAAATTTAATTAGTAATAAAATGATTAATTTTAATATTTTTAATTCTAAGTTTCTAATAATTAATATTTATTTAATAGTAAAAAAAATTAAAACATAAGACACATACGAATAGTTATGAATATATAATAGTAGTCAAATAATTTATAAATTGTATTATTCAAATTAAATAATATATGAAACATATTATTCAAATAAAATACATGAAAATATAACTACATTCCAAGATTAGAGAGGAATTCATCTATCTCCTGATTCTATGTAGTATCCTCATACTATTGCTGATAATTAGGGGGCCATTTGCTACCTCCAGTTGGTGGTGGTCGAATTGGTGGTAGATACATGTAAGTAGGGGGATGCTAGTAGTATGTTGGGGGGTTGCCATATGGATAAGCATGAGGTGGAGGAGGAGGCAATGAATGCTAGCTTATTGCTGTTATTGAGTTTGGAGAAGCTACTCCATCCAAGAGTAAATGACCTGCATCTGTCACTGCATCTTAGCAATAGTGCACATGAGCTATTGTAGCATAGTAGGTGACACGCTCTTGAAGTAAGATGTAGCAACTGATTTAACTATCCCTACCATGGCCTTAAACTCTAACCTGTGGATTCGTACCTTTTCAGTGCCACCCATGATGTCTACCCACAAATCATGATCAAATGGCCCGACCACCTCACCATCTATCTCCCCATAGCCCTTAGAACCTCTCTATGTTTGATTTTATGTCAAGTCCTCCTTTCTTTTATTGAAGTTCTCTTACAAATTAAAATAATTAATTATTTGATATCATGAATATAATATTTTTACTACCAAATGTGCAATACATTAATAACAAAAAGGCAAGTTAAAGAGTTGTTTACATAGGATTGTGCAACTCAAGGTGAGGCCCACTGGTTATTCCACTGGATGTAGGTGCAATAGAAGAAGCTATCCATGACTGGCTCGGCCTTAGTCTTAGCTATCTGCACAATGTGAAAAACTTTATGAACAGTATAAATTGTGGTATGAATGTGAGTACAATAATGTTATGGCATAAATAACATTAAGTTCAATTAACATTACCATGTACAGCTAATGCTCTACTATAGGGATGGATCTGCCAGTGTGCAGGGAGGAACCCTGCCCAACTGCATCTGAGGCCTTGTTCCTCTTATACCTCGTTAGACTTGGACTTGAATTTAGGGTCCTCCCAATACCTGAGAAGCCCCTGCCAATCTGTGTCTTCGATCTAGCTAGGTTGAGTGAGCCTTTTTTTTACATCTCATCCATGATATCCTTTATTTTGTTAGAACCTTTATGGTTGAAGTTCTTCCACATGTCATTCTCATAAGAAGGTTTCTACTTTCAATACTTCTACAATTAAAAAACAAGGAAAGCATCAAATAGTTAGAGAATTTTTAAAAAAAGAAATTTAAATTAAAAACAAAGTATGGAAATTTTACCTCAAACTCCACATATAGAATCTTGCGTGTGGGCTTTAGAATACTCTTCCATGTAGGCATACACCCTTATACTTGCTCATGATAATATGGTGTACAATGCCTATTGGCTAGTGGGTCTAATAAAACCTAAACAAATAAAAATAAGCATAGTTAAGAAATTAAAAAATAAAGCTAATGTGAAAATGAATATTAGGCATAATCAAGAATACATACCCCATCTTGTAAGGCATAATGGTCTCCCTAGGACCACGTATGGGTTTGCCCCAGGGAGTGGAGCATGTTTAAGGGTAGATGTTGTGCTTGAAGATGGTGGCACCATCTGTGATAGTGTTCCTTATGTATCTAGGGATGGGTGTTGCTATTGCTATTGTTGCGATTGCATCTGTGTTGATGCCTATGCAAGTGGCTCCATCTAGCCAGATGTAGGTCATGGTGTGGGCATGGAATTGCAACTAGGATGAATGACAATTGTGGGCTCTGACCAACCATTGCATGTGAACTATTGCCATAGGAATCATAGGGGGAACCTCATCTCTAAGACCAATGTCCTCTATCTCCTCATCCATCCTTGCGGCCTATCTATGCAAATATTCACACATGACATAATTAGAAAATAATCATGTTGTATACAAAAATTAGCCTTGTAAGGACGAGCCCTCGAGTACAATGAAGACCAAGTCCCATGCTCCAGTAAGCGGCAACAGCGAAGTAATTCCGAGTGCCAAGCCTTACCTCACTTGTCGTATTACAACAACACCGCTAGGGGGTCCGAATACATCCTGTGAAACAACCTCCCCCACGAGGGACAGACCAGCGAAGAAATCATAGGACCAGGTCATCAGGTGACCAGCTACTCTGCTCAAGCTCACTTTCTCACCACAGCTCTGCTCTGCTCGCTACAGTAGAACCTGCGACGCCTCCAAGTCATAAATCCTCAGCCCGGGATATCGAGCGACAGATGCAAGTCTACCGCCAGCCTAGGGGGACCGTTCAGTAGCCTACTTTCTGCAATAGTCAGATTATAGCCCTTTTTGCTATCCTTTCTCATTTATTATTTGATATAATACAACTGTAGCTTGTAATTAATGCATGCAACCCCTCCTTCCTATATAAATAGGATTATATTATTAGGGAGGAAGAAGAAGGATAATCTTGTAAGCAAAAACTGTGCAAATCATTTTACATTAATAAAATCTCCGCTGTGGATGTAGGGTCCAGTACCGCCCAGATTTGGCCGAACCACGTTAAACATGTTGCTCTCCTTTTCTATCTTCTTCCTCTCGGTCCTCTTTCTTCCGCACTTCAAAGGCAGTATTGGATCCCAGAACTCCTCCCCGTTGGCTGAAGTTCGAGTCTTCCGAACTAATCAAATTTCACTATTAACATCTTTTGGCGTTGTCTGTGGGGATCCACCTACTTTTCAAAGTTTCTACTGCAGCCTAATCATGGCCAGAGGAAGAACAATTCAGAGTTCTACAGCTCCAGCTTCTCAGTAGCACACCGCTGCGCCTGAAACTCAATAGGCTCAAATGCCCAAATAGTCTCGGTCGGCACTCGAAAACACGGTCAGAGAGTTGGCTGAGACTGTCATGGTGCTTGCTCAGGCACAAGCATCAAATGCTCAAAAACAAGAAGAAGTCATGGCACAAATCTAGCAGCTTCGTGAGGAAGCCCAGAGAGAAGCTCATGACAATCGTGACAATCAACAACCAGGGGGCTCGCAGTGAGCAGAAAGCTCGATCCCTCGGCATGAAGGTCAGCATCCAGTGATGGAAGAGGTTCTCCAAAGGCTGAAATAGTTGGAGGAGCATCCACAACCTCAAAGCAATCATCCTTGCTACGAGGAAACCTCATTGTTTTCAGTAGAGATCGAGAAGCTACCTCTCCCGTAGAAACTGAAAGTGCCCATTATCCCGCTGTACGACAGGAATAGTGATCCCAGCAATCACCTGGACGCATTCAATACTCAAATAGACCTCCAAACTATCAACCCCCTAGTAAAGTGCCATGTCTTCCTCGCCACGCTGGGGGTAATACCTCATACTTAGTTCAAGCACCTCCCCCCGTGTAGTATTGACAGCTGGGAGGAATGTCAAAGGAAGTTTGTCGACCAATATCAAGCGTTGAAGAAGCAACTCGCGCCTCCCTGCCACCTTGTAATGATTTTCCAATGCAGGGACGAGTCGCTTAAAGCCTATCTAGCCCAGTTCAGGCACGAGGCCAACTCTGTGGAAAATCCTTCGGAGGAAAGTGTTCTAACTGCCATCTCAGTGGGACTTCATAAAGACGG
>JANHAO010026368.1:0-11106 GCA_026873985.1 Saraca asoca | reverse complement strand
AATAAAGGTGTCAGATTTTTCAGCCTTATCTTTACTTTTTCTCCTTCATCATTTAAGCCTTCTTTAGAATTTCATATCTAACACTTCTGTCCCAAAGGAGAAAAATGAGTTTTTCTTTTTCTGCCAGTGAAAGTGGCTAGTGAATAGGTTTCATTTTTATGGAATACCAATATTTAATATACAATAAACCAAGATCAAGACAAAATAATCTTCATTAGGTAACAAGGAACATGATTCATGCTCATAATACACTTCTAAAGGAGTGTATTGAGTTAAATTTTTCCGGAGAAGCCTGTAACAAATTCTTGCTTCCGAATTAACTACAAACCATATATGCTCACAAGTCAAGCATAATATTTACAAGACCAAAGATTCAATAAGGGAAATATTGCACATATACAATGCAATAAATTTAGACTGGCGTGCTGACCTGATTTTTCTTGCTTAGATGAAGATCCAAAATCTGAAGACGAACTGTGATCCCTTGACCTATTAACATGTGAATGCTTACTCCTAAGTGTGTCAGAGTTATCAAAAGAACTCATCGATGAGGGATAGCTCTCACAGGAGATAATAGACTGCTCAATATCTTCAATAGTGTGACAATCCGAGAGTGGAACAAATTTGGATAAAGAATAGACAGACTTGTGTTCTGTGCTATCCATTTCCTGTGTACGATGTTGTCTCCAGACATCCACTGAAAAGTCATCTTTGACCCATGCAACCTTACAGGGTATTTTGTTAAGGTGCCTGAGGTCTCGCCGTAGGTGCCTATAGAAACATGTAAGTTACATTCAGGGATTCTGTTCTGCTCAAGAATGCAAAATATACAAAATCACAAGGTAAATTTTTGCTTTGCTTTGATTTTTAGCATAGAAAAAGTGTGGGCTAGATGTGCCAACTGCCACATTATGCACAAACACAAATCACCATAGGAACCAACAATACAACAAAGTTACATGGTAATTCCTCATTACATAACTCATAAAAGTCATCAATGACTTGGAAATGTATGAGATATTGGTCATTTACTGGTGTAGAGAAAGTAATACCTATCAAGCACAACCCAATCTGCACTATAGGTCATAGCCTCTTGAAAGATAACTTGCCTAACTGGAAATCCTGCAGTGACTTTGACTTCGATGCTGACCTGAAAACAAAATTAGATTAGCATGATGGACATAACAACAACCTGGATGCTTACTTGAAAACATTCTGTCAAAAGGAGATGTTATTTACAAAAATGCAAAGAGCAAACTGCCACATAGTCTTGCTGGAATGTTGGATGCATGCAGCAAAAGGGTAGAAAGGACACAAGCTCAAAAGGCCAAAAAATCTCCAAAGTCCACTATGCCAATGGTTAAACATAGTCTTGATATCAATTTTGTGATTGAGTAGTTAAGAATTCAGATTCGCAATTTCTTCGGTGGGACTATAAGCATTTAAACTCTATGCATGTAACCACTGTAAAAGGTCCAGTTATATAGAAATAATTGTTTTACTTACATTAATTCAGAATAATCTTAGATACTTGTAAAAATATTTGGCACTTTACCCCTACAGTTTCATAATCTTCACAACTTGATAGAAGCATGGTTGCATATTCGTCAACTTTTTTCTTAACTTCTTCCTCCATTGCGCGAGTGCTTGTGCCAGCAAAAGACTCAGGGCAAGCTAAGGTCTGGTATCCCACTGTTAATCCAAAGGAATGGACGGGACCTCATACAATTAGTAGACTGAATATCGGGGAAAAAATCCATACTTTATACTCTCAGTTAGACCAATCATAAAAAAACCAAAAACACAAATTGCATAGAATTGGAAGCCCTCAACTGAAGCCTTTTGCAAAATCAAGTGCCAGAAACACTGGTAAAAAAAAAAAAAAAAACTTACTGGGGTGAGGCACCCTATGCAAGATACCAAGCACAAGTAGTCTGCCACCTGCACTGAGAATGCCACCTTTGCTTCTAACATGATTAACAGTGAGCTTGAGCTCGTTCTCAGCACGGTCTTTGGTAGCATCACATGCAATGATAACATAAGATGGAAGAGGAGCACTTTCCATTGTCATAATTCAGTAAAACCCAGAAACGGGTTTTCAAAAACAAAGCATCTCCAATTCTTCTATGTCTTCTGACGGGAGTGGAATTTAAAGCTTGGATTTTGGTCAATAATGGGGTCCTGTAGAAAAGAACATAACTTTAAGATTGAAGATGGAGACTGTTTGTTCAATGATTCCCAGACAGAAGCTTCCACCTCCCCTATCCAAATTTCTTTCATCTTATTTTTCTCTATCTCTCTCGATCAGTTGGGTGAGAGAGAATAATCCGATGATACCAAGAATAATATGCTAGAGGATATTCTAGGAAGCTGGAAATGGCGGGAAATCTGCCGTCTTACCATGGGAAGGGTACAAGGAAGGTGAAGACAGAAAAACGAGTTTAAAAGACTCCAGATGTGACTCGAGATGCCGCTAAGATCCCAGATTCGGAGATTAATTTTTGAGTATTGATGTTTTCAGTGTCCTGTTATCGTCTGCAGTCTGCACTTACTTCCCCGCATTAGTAGATTAGCTACTATTCAGTTGCATGATTTTTTTCCTAGCAATTGTAATTTTGGGAAGGATAACTCTGCACAGAATACAAGGCATTTCCTTGACATAAAGTGAGTATATAACCTCGTAAAAGTAAGAGAATGTGTCCTCTATTGACAATAGAAAAAATAAAATTTATAGGAGCTTTTATTCCTTATTATCAATTAAACAATGAATATTTTTATAGAAATTTATATAAAAATTTATTTTAAAAAAAATTAACTTATGCAGTAATTTATTTTGATGTAGATCAAATAATCCCTAGATCTTAACCCATCTATAACGATAGATGTGATAGCAGGCAAAGCTTGACAGTTGGGGTCAAAAATAGAAGTAAGTGATAATTTAACAAAAACATATTAAAGTTATAATAGTAATAAATGGAGATTTAGGTAGAGTTTACCTGGGCTGTTTATTTAAGATCATATTAATCTCCAACTCCTCAGTCGTAAGCATAAATATGAAACCATTTTTCAAGTTATTCTTCATACATTATAAAAATTTGTTGTACTAATGTTATAAATTAAATATATAAAAAATCATAAAATATTGTATGAGATATCCATTATATATCAATTATGATGTTTTATTGATTAACTGCTTTAATCATGGTAATAAATGTGAAATCATCATAAAAAATTGTACTACAACATAAAAGAGTAAAGAATTTAAAACATTTTATCCTCCTTACTACTATGTTGTTAAATAATGAGGGTGAGGGGTTCCCGAGCTTGGAGATATAAATAGAGTAATAAAACTTGTCTGTAGAAGTGGCTTATGTGAGTTAAAGAGTAGGCACCTTAAAACAAGGATTGTTGAGTAGGACAAAAGGAACAAATGATCAAAAGGTTCTAAGGGGGTCCTAGTCTCTAGTTTTCTATGTGTCTAGGTGTGTATGTCTAGCTTTGTTGATGTGAGAATGAGGATCCTATTTACAAGGTCTTGGTTATATATGGGATTTAATGTGGATAATGTAAAGACCTCTTTATAAGACTAGGATCTAGGGGAGATGATGAGGGAATGTTGGATGAAGTTTAGGATTGATGAGAAGCTTTAACAAAGACATTTAAAGTGAGTTAATTTAGTAAGATGTCGTAACAGTTTAAGTAGGTTAGGCTTTTAGAAGCTTGGGGTTCTAAAAGAGTGATGTTCCCAAGGGATGATTTAGGGAAGGCTTAGTTAGGCGGTATGTTCCCTTGCTCGCTTTTGCTTAAAGGATTTATGAACGAGAAGTTAAGCATGAAATATTCACTTTTCTATGCTTTGCATATGTAATCTTACTCCAATCTTATTATATCACATTCACAAAAAATTCCCAAAATGCTTGGTGGGGAAGGATGCACCCATCTCCATGATCCAAGTACAACTAGCTGGTACAATGTCTTTTGCACAATCCTATTTGTTCAAACTTTCGTGGCATATCCACATGTACACTAGCACGGTGGGCTATAGGCATGAGGGTCTGAAAACCAAGAGAGTGATAAATAACTTAACTTTGGATGTTACATTATAAAAATAAAATATTTAACCTTTAATAAAGTGATGTAATGATACGCTAATGATGCCATAGAAGCAGGGTCTTGATCCCAAAGTAAGATATGAAGTGATGTAAAGAATTGGAGTTCTATCCCTGAGATATGAATGTGGGAGAGAAGAGGGGAAGCAAGGTCTTGACACTGAGGTATAATGTTGAGAGAAGTAGAGAAGAAGTTGGGTTTTAGCCTCGAATAATGATACAAAGAAAAGTAAGGGATAAGTGATGTAATTAACTTCAAGCCTTCATTATTAGGACCCACAGATTTGGCGTAGGAATAATGGGAAGAGAATAATGCTATAGTTCCTACTCCAAAAGTCCCTTCGGATCTTTTCTAGTGATTTCCCACAATTTTGCTCAAATAAATAAAGAAAATAGAGTAAAAAAAGCAAAAAGGAGTAGAACAAAAAAAAAATAAAGAGACTATACTGAAAAAAAAAAAATAGATCAAAGCAGAAAAAGAAAAAAAAATAAAAGATTTTTACACTTATTTATCCTTTTTTTTTCAATATGTTTAAATGAATTTACATGGGTCCATAATTATAGTTTATTTTTCTAATTAAAAATGTAAAAGTGGTAGATAGAGATATTAAATCTATCATGAACAAAAGTAATTTTCATCTTTCTAAAGGAGAGGAAGACACAAAAATTAAATAAAGAAGTATGTGAACCCTTGCATAAAAATTTTAGATTTCACATTTTTCCTATACAGCACTTAAAAGAATATATATTTCTATTTTTTTTTCCGAGGGAGCCAAGTGTAGATATTGATATTTTTCATCTACAAATATACACATTACTAACAACAAAATAAAATGTTTTTGGGGTTATAGCCACAGCACCTATATACAAGGCTTTGCCCTGTGTGACAATATCATACCCTTAATTCAATAAAGTTTTGTTTCCGTGAAAGAATATGTGAATGAAAATGGAAGATAAGACCCGGGAATTGAAACCTTCAACATTTGTCTATTGGCCCTTTTAATTTGTGTTCTTTATCCATATTTAAAACATGTATAATATATAAAATACATTTATTAGTAACAATATATAATTGATATAAATAAATTGTTATAAAAAGTTATCTATTGCATCATATTTAATTGGCTTCAGTGCACAATTTTAACGGGAATAGCATAACTTTTATATAAAAGCACGGGTTCTTATCAAGATGGGTTTTTTCACAATTAATTTATTTAAATATTTTTTTTGGTAGATTGATAGGGAGAGGTTCCAATATAAGACCTCCAGAATATTAACAAAGTCCCTCACCATTAGATCACCACATCTGGTGGTTTATTTATTTTTAAATTTTAAAACAAATAAATGAAACAGAACACAAATTTTAAAACAAAATTATAATGAAAATAAATGTGTCAGAAACAAAGCAGTACACGCTGCCCATGCTATTATGCATGACGTAGGTAGTGTGCTTGCCATGTAGGGGTACTGTATGAAGGAGCACTGCATGCATGCAGTATTCTTTTTCTATGTTGCATGATATCGACACACGAACATAGAATATGTAAATACGGACACGGAGATACAATATTTTTAGAAGTATTGATACTATTTTTACATGATAAATAAACTATCGGTGTCGATAAGTGTTAAAAATGGAAACGTTTCCGATACGTGGATATGACTGTTATATGAAATGTCGTGCATTCCATTTTTGACACGTGAATACGGTTGTTATATGAAATATCGGTGCATCAAAGCTCTTTTCCCATACACTATTTTATGTCTCTGCATTTGAATTTTTTTAAAATTTCTTTTACTTTTCCATCTTAATTTTACACATTTTCAAATTCTTTATATTTCTTTATACTCTTCACATATTCTGAAAATCTTCTTCTCCTTTTCTTGTCTTTTATCTTTCACATTTTAAGCCATCATCTTTCAAAATTTTCTTCTATCTATTTCCATTTTCTTCTACTAAATTTTGAG
The DNA here is from genome assembly GCA_026873985.1 of Saraca asoca. NCBI lineage: Eukaryota > Viridiplantae > Streptophyta > Magnoliopsida > Fabales > Fabaceae > Saraca > Saraca asoca. The sequence continues at coordinate 5,029 of JANHAO010026368.1, read as the reverse complement.
ATAAATTTCTGTATTTTTGTTTTTTATTACTTTTGATTAAAAATTATTTAAATGTAATTTTTTGTAATTAAGTTTTGTTTTGTATGATTTATGAGATATTTATTTAAATAATTATTATGTATTATTTTATATAGATTTTTTTACATAAGAAATTATTATGTTAGTAGAACGAAATAGAGACTTGAAATAAATATAAGGTGAAAAAAAATGATATAATTAATTAGTTGACTAGTTAATACTTTATACATTAAAATTTATTATGTTAGTCTTTAATATTTATAATAGAATTATTTTTTGTAGATATAGTTAGTAACTAGTCTATAATGCTTATTTTATCTATTTTATTAGAATTGAAATGTTTAAATTTTTTATTCAATATAAAATTTTATTTATTTAAAATGTTTGATGAATTTTTTATTCATATGAGAATTTTAAAAATTTATATTTAAATAATTAGTAAGGTTTGTCTTATTTGTTTTTATTAGAATTGTAGTATTTAAAATTTTTATTCATAGTAAAATTTTATTTATTTAGCATGTATGATGAATTTTTTATTCATATGAGAATTTTATATGTTGTTTTATTATTATTATAGTATTTAAATTTTTAATTTATGATAGAATTTTATTTATATAGTATATATGATGAATTTTTTTATTAATATGAGAATTTTATTTATTTAAATTTAAATAGTTAGCAAGACTTGTCTTATTCTCTTTGTTAGAATTGTTGTATTTAAATTTTTTATTCACGGTAGAATTTTATTTATCTAGTATGTATGATGAATTTTTTATGCATATGATAATTTTATATATTTAAGTTTAAATAATTAATAAGGCTTGTATTATTTATTTTATTAGAATCATAATATTTAAATTTTTTTATTTATGGCAGAATTTTATTTATCTAGTATATATGATTTTTTTATGCATATGATAATTGTATTTATTTAAGTTTAAATAATTAATAATACTTGTCTTATTTGTTTTACTAGAATTGTAGTATTTAAATTTTTTATTTATGGTAAAATTTTATTTGTCTAATATATATGATGAATTGTAATATAATTTTGTAGGAATTTTTTCTTTTATTTGATTATATATTTCAAGCCTTAGCACTTGAAGTCAAAAAAAAAATTTCTCAGGTGGGTAAAATATGATACATTGAATTTTTTTAAAAAATTTAATATTTCATGCAATAAAATTTTTAGTAATTCATATATTAATATTTGTTGCATTAGTTTTTAATTTTTTTACCAAGTTAAAAAAAAAATTTTAATTATAGATAAGGTAAAAAATTAAATGAATTATTTAATTAATTTTTTAGTATCTAATACACTTAAAGTTGTTGCTTTGGTGCTTAAAATTTGTTATGTTAATTTGTAATTCTAATTAATTGTTTATTGTCAGTTTTCATTTAGTTAATAAAATAATTAGCAATATGTTATATGAGGAAATTGGTTCGATCCGAAAGAACTCGCGAGAAGCCCGGGAGCGGTGAGAGGACCAGCTCGAAACACGCTCAGAATCATTCCACCATCAGGTCGCATAGTGGAACGACCTCATCAGGACAAACTGGTGCACGAAGAAGCGAACTCAACCTCCCTATTCCCAGGGTTGGGCAAGTGGCCTCGTCAACAAAGCATAACCTACGACCTGAAGGCTCGCTAAACAAAGGGCTAGATCCTGTCTTCCCCTAACGGGCGAATGGGGCCTTGCCTGTAGGAGACAGTCTGCAATAACCGAAAGAGGAGATACAGCCTGTGCACATTATCTTGTACATTTAATACTGATGTGACTTATTTACTGCATATGTAATTACCATTGTAACCTCCTTTCCTCTATAAATATGAGGAAGGAGCCCTTCTACAAGGAGGCCATCTCTTACATGCCAAAACTCTGTCAAAACAGAGAACAAACACTATAACATTGTAAAAATACTATCTCAGTAAAATGCTACTATGGACGTAGGGTCCGGTAACACTCAGATTTGGCTAAATCATGTTAAATCTTGTGTCTCTTTCTGTACTCTTCTCTTCTTCTCTATTTATTTTGTTGTTCTACTATAGTTGAGTCAGAAAAAAGTCTGAGATCTCGAAGAATCCCCCCGTTGGCCAAAGTTTGGACCATTACCAAAATCTGACATTAACACAATACATATATTTAATATCATTTATTTTGATAATTATAGGAGAATTGTTATTCTTAGAATATCGGATAGACACATTCATCTCCTAAACCCTGATCTGATAGACGGCTCATTGCTTCAATTACTGCATCAACATATTTCAAATGTAGTATGGTGAAGGGACAATGTTAATGATACGAATGAAAGTTAATTTTCAACAAATTGTTCAATTTGTCTATTATGTTAAACTTTTTACTTCAAGTTTTTTTACATTTAAGCTAATCATGTGCTTCATGTTAGAGATTTAGATCATATTCTGCCTTTTTACCCACATATAGATCCCTATCTTCGGTCATCAAGATTCTTTATGTTTTGGGAGTACACTTATTGAGAGATGATGAGAGAAGACACATACATTCCATGCATTATAGTGAGAAATAACAATCACACTACAAGATGTAGAAGTCTAATTAAGACTCACTATGGATGGTGAAGCGGTAATTGGTGGACTCAAATGTAATGGTATGGCTAAAAGTTTAATCTAACATAGTTACAAGAATGCTTTGATGCTTTCTCGAATAATGTCAATGACGAGATTGTGCAACAATATACATGCACCTACATATTAAAACTTATAGGTACAATATTATATAATGACAAGTTAACTCACTATGTGCATTTGATGTTTTTGCCCTTGCTAGCTAATTTACAAGATACATGGAGATATAATTGGGGGTCTGTTGTCTTGTCATAGACTTAGAAAAAGTTATGCAAGGCATCCAAGATAAACTGGAATGACATTTTTGGATGCATATTGTTAGTCTAGATATAGGCTTGGGATAAATTCTCAAGCATTGCACCAATTAGAAAAGGTTAGTCAGACGTCAACCAACAATAATTAACGCCCTTAACTTTCAGATGGCGTAATGCTCAAGTTACAATAGTAACTCCAAGCCACGCATTAAGTGCATTTAGAGCTTCATTAGATCATTTAAAGTCGAACCAAGTACAATTAATTAACCTTATTACATTATTGTAATTTATTGCACGAATTTAAAATTCTATTTGTGGCACTTATTGCATTTATGATTTATAGTGACAAGTTACCTAGGAACCTAATATAGGTGATATGTTGGTAACACTACCAGAGTATTGTATAGTGGGACAAGAGATTTGGTGTTTACAAGTGCCTTTGATATATTTTCACATTATTAAATGGCATAGTGCAGACAGAGTCATAAGGCAATTTGGTTTTCAACAACATATACCACATGACTTAGATATGGATGACACTTTACATAAGTACATATTACAAAGTAAAGAATCTTAGAACTAGGTTGCTATAAATGAACGGTGGATTCAGCTTTGGAACAATCAGTGACAACGAATCTCGCATAAAATGCCAGCATTAGGGCCATTCCATTATAATAATGAGTAAATGAGATAGCATAGAATGGTGACAAGATGTTGGATTAGTCCAAGAGGTGCAATAGACGATTCAATGATAAAGTGTGTTTAAAACTAATTATATAGATTGAGCTGAGAAATAACAATTAATAATTTTCTTCTTCTATTTCTATAACAAGCTGACCTTGGAATGAAGTTGTAGCATATGATCTTTGTCAATGCTTAGAGTAGATCATGGTCTTCGTCAGTTAAATTGACATTAACCTTAATGGATATTGTAAATAAGCATCATAGGTTTGAAGCACATCATACTAACATTCTGCCTCCATTGTCTAATGTATAAAGGCCAACAGTTCATGTTGAGCCAATTATTGCTTATAGATGTGCCAAAACAAGACGTTGACGAAATGAGGAATGTGTAGAAGAAACAGAACCTTCAAGCATGACATCTATTTAGCCACATGATAAGACAGGCATGTCATACACACCACAGGCTCCTTCTTCATCACCACATACATATAAAGAAGAATATGCATTTGATACAACAACATATGGTGAGGTAGGCTCGTCATACATACCACAACCTCTTTCTTCATCACCATATACATATGACAAAGAGCATGTATATGGTGCAATGTCATCTACACAGGGCCAACAAGAACCTTTCATAAATGAGCTTTTTCAAGGGTTTCCATAGACACAATTGTTTTCATCACCAATTAGAGACTCAAACATGTTTTTATGTTAGTCAAATTTCTCCCTTTCATCGTATAACGTTGAATTTGGTTTGCAACACACAACTTCATCTATAGCATATGCATATATAAAGGTGAACAAGCCTCTTACTAACCCTCCACAACTAACTCGAGTGCAGCCAAGTTGTTAAGCTCACAATGTAGGAGTTTGTTACAGCATGGGTGGATATGTGATCGGACATGTGGGTTAACACTAACATCCACCTCAATGTCAACAATAGCAGCATGAATATGACTCTGATTTAGACTAGTATGAATGCTGTTGTATGGTGTTATTATTTTAGACATTTGTATTGTAAATGTTGTTATGTTGTTCCAAACATTTATGTTGTAATTTATTATGACTACATTACGTGATTATGTCTTCAAAAGTAGCTTTAGTATAAATTCATGCATAATAACTAGTAGATAATATACATTCGAATGTAGACTTAAAGTATATCATTCGTTATAAAGTGTTCTAACAAAATATTACTTAACAATAACATGCACATCTAAACGTAGACTTAAAGTACATCGTTAGTAATAAAGTGTTTCAATGACACATTGCATTACAATAACATGCATATACAAATGTAGACTTTAAGGGAATATATTCCTTCATGCATCAAGGCCATAACAAGGTTAGGTCCCAGTGTGATGGATAAAACAACCAAATGAAGGAGCGTTCGGTCCGGTGAGGGGCAAAATCGTCCATTTCAAAAATTTTCTCACCGTCAAACCCAACGCTCCCACCGACG
>JANHAO010026367.1:0-11106 GCA_026873985.1 Saraca asoca | reverse complement strand
GATTAATTGTTCCTTCTTTAATTTCATAACTTATGCTTAAGGGCATTAATGTATGAATATAACAAATAAACTGAAACAAGGATCTTATTATTTCCGGGGTAGGCTCTCCCAACATCCCTTTTAGAATTTTTGTTTATGTATACATGTTGTGACACTTTTCACGGCATATGTATGTCCACTTCTTGGAAATGAATGTGTTTGACCTTGATTTGCAGGTAAGGCCCGATGGAGTATGTTCCCAAATTGGTTTATGTCTTGCCAAAATGGATCAATCTAAGAGGTTAGAAAATTCACAGCCTTTCATATTGATACACACCTTGGGCTTCTATTGAATGCCTTTTCACTTTCTCTATTTTCCATATCCATAAAAAAAAATTTGTATTAATGTGCTTCAACTGCATAATAATTTTGCATTGTGATTCATCAAGAATGTAGGCATTTTTTAAGATGAAAGTCTACTCTCTAGATCTAATAAGAAACTTTATATGTTTTGATTGTGTTTTGTGTTTTTTTTAATTAATTTTATATTATTTAATAAAAAATAAAATCTTAAAATTAAAAAAAAAAAAAAAATTCACGAATCCCTACGGTAACCCGTTTTCCCGCGGTGATTGGGGATAGGGATCAATTTTTCCCCGACATTGCGGATCGGGGATAGGGGATAGGGACGGGAAAAAATTCCCTGACAAGGATCGGGGATGAGGACCTCATTCCCTGCCTTGCCTCCGCCGCCCAATTGCCATTCCTATTTGGAATTCTCTCCGTCTCCCATCGCTTATTTTCTCATCTTCCAGGTATTGAAAACCAAGATTTCTCATTGGCACTCGTTTACTCAGCCAATCATGCTCAATCTTGATAGGCTCAGATCTGTCAAAAAATCCCATGAGAGAAGTAGAAGATCTAAAAACGGGGACAGTCGACTTTCTCCAATGAAAGCATCGAACGATGCCTTTCGATTTTTCTTTCCTTGATTTGCCCTGTCACGGTCAATGACCGTTACCCTCTTCACCACAAACACTTTGCCACGTACATCTTGATCGGCTTGGTGTTTGCTGAGGGGTCCCATAGCTACCTTTTTGTGGTTGCTAGCATCACTGATCAAATCGTCAAGGATAGAAGCATATCAACTGAGGCATGTGTCTTCGTAGATCATGGATCAGGCTGTTCACACCAGCAGCAAAATTTCCAGTCTCCCATGGTCTTCTACTTAGGCGGAGTTAAAGATTGGCACTAATGGAATTCCCAAAGAATTCCAATCTTAATTCAAATCTGCAATACGAAGAAATATCGATAAAGATATAATTCACTAAATCCTAAATTACATTGACTGCTGCAATTACATGGCACTCAATTATGGTATGTTTTTGTTCAGCATTATTCATAGTTTGGTTGTTTAATATTTCAATTTAAGTTGCCCACAAGGTGTTTGATGAAATGCCTAAACAAATGCATCTGTCCTATAATTAACCAAATTTTGTGAGTCAATGTTGATAGCACACATTTTAGCTAGATTATTGATATTTGAGTTGGAAAAGATGAATAAATAATGGGCAAGTTTCACTTATAGGTTATTATACACCTAAGAACTGCTCCCCAAATATCAATGTAAAGCATATGGGGTCTATTGTCGTGTTATTGGTGGTGGATATTTAACAAAGTGCACGAGTGGCTTATAGGGGCATTTGTAGTATAAATATCATATCATGTTCCGTTTATATGGATATTTACATGTGGTACAGTGAATAATTTATAGGAATGTTGTGATCTATGTAAGATCACTTAGATGATACTGTGGACACTTGGACATTGTGGCTGAAATGTGTGTGAACCTTGTTGTGTTGCTTTCGGTGGTTTGGCCTTGAAAATGTCAATGTTAGTTTAAGTTGAATCACGTGCCCTATGATGGTGAGTTTTGGGCAGTATCAAGTTGATTAGACACAACTCAAAATGGTAATAGAATAATTTGGGTTTGTATGGAAGTACAGAGGAAAAAAGATAATGTTTATATAAGTGAAGGGTAACTTTTGTGATAGCATGCCATAATACTAATTAATGCCGGTTGGAGAGTTGAGATATTGAGAGCGACAGATAAAAGAGCCATAAGCCACACATTGTCCTACAGCAATTAAACAAGACCAAAACTATAAATCCCCATAGCATACTTTGCACTTGACACTTCTTTTTCAATCTATAAGTTCAACTTTAATTATTCGATGAAGACATCTCCTAATTATTTTCATGACAATTAGACTCTGCAGCTAGCAAAGTTTGACAACTTGCTTTGATGTTACTTATTGACAATTTTCTTATTCTTGCTTCAAAAACAGTCAGGTGCTTTCCTATCCTTAACACAACTGATTTTTCTCAACTTGTCACCATTTTCTGCTGTTGAATTTGTTCAACAAGAATGGTTTGATTTTATAACATCTTATAAATGACTCTAGTCTTTTGCTGTTATTAGTAGCTTATAAGAATATGTCTTCAAAGATAGAGGGAAATCATTTACAATAAAAAATGGATTTGACTTGTGTTTGTATTCCTTAATTTTACCACCATGTTATACCTTGTTTTCATTGTGACAAATCCATACTTACAAATCGAAAGTACAGAAAAAAAAAATGCCTAACCAGAGCATCCAGCATGGTACAAATTAAATGGTACTGCTTACAACAGGCTTCTACTGCAGCCTAACTTTTATCTAGTAGTTAAAGGGAATTTTGGCACTCACTCCAGTACATAGAGCAAATCTTATAGCCCATATATATCTCTTGGAGCCAGAATTCTGATAGGAAAAACCTCAGTGAATGTAAGGTTCAAAATGTGAATTGAAAGGATGGGTAGTTGAAGGTTCAAAAAGTGTTTTATTAGATTTAATATAATGGGTGTTCTTGACAAGACAGTAAATTGTTTTTCCCAATTGAGGATCGCCTATTACTTCTGGTACATGTGGCTTGTAAGTTGTAAGATGTGTCACATACATAATACTTAGGAAAAAAGGTTTCCAAGATATGCCCGACCGACTAATGATCTATGTAAAAAATTGAATGCTAAGCATTAAGCATTTCAAGGAAAATGTAGAGAAAAGAAAATCAAGGCAAGCCATATAGTTTGCTGGCAGAAATAAGCATAAAGAATAATGTGAAACCAAAAGGGAAAAAGAGCATGATGAAATTGTTGTTGAACATCACTAAAACTCAATGTATTCTAGAACTTCTCATGAAACAAAAAAGAGCTTAAATAGTACCAACTTGGTTAGACACAACTCAAGGACAACATGATAGTAGTCAACCTATCCATTACAAGCATCTTATTAAGGTAAATAGCTCTTACTATGCTTACGAAATAGCACTCTAGAATCAGCAAATAGTTCGCTAACAGGTGACAATGTGAACATAATATTGATTTTATAAATCTCGTATGAAGGAATTTCAAACTTATTAAGAAAATTCAAGTATTGATAGATAGTAGTGGTCAGTGTCATGAAAGAGACCATATATATAGACATAGGATTGTAGGAATTCCATATGAACCTCTAGTGTTAGCATTTACAACTACTAGAAACTGCATAAATGCTTCATATAAATGCTAAATGCCTGATTTCTGAGTTGTTTAAATGTTTTTACATACATGTTTTTGGCAGCGAAAAATTGACATATAGCTTACACAATATATTCGGTCAAGTGGGGAAGCAAGACGCTCCTCGTGCCTTTGCAATATTATTTTTATAAAATTGGATAGGCATGCTACTATATATGAGTATGATGGCTACCAAGTATTTTCTATGTATCAATGCGTGCTTGAACATGCTTGAGAATTACCTCTATAATAGTTCATCTCACTACTCTTGAAGATTGTCTTTTTCACAGGACATAACGAGCACACATAATGAAACGACTTAAAGAATTATGCTATACTCATTATTACAATTTATCATTGAAAATTGGTACAAGAACACATGTTCATACATTTCTATACTAACTCATTGTTATTCTTTATGTGCGAAGGAACAAAAATGTGCAAAGTTCGATGCTTATCTTCGAAAATACTATTTGACACAAAAGCTTAGAAAATGATTGATTCTCTAACCCACAAGAAAGGCTCAACACTCCCCAAAATTTCTATATCTAAAAGTGTGACACTTAATATTTCATAAGGGGAAGGATGAAGAGCCCACAACAACCAACAAAAAGTGAGTACATATGGAAACTAATCGATTGATTATTGGTTGTCTAAAGAAAAGGGACTACCCATGAAAACACAAAACAAGTATTATCCCTTACTCCCAAATATCCATTAATCTATGTTTCCCATAAGCGATTACTAACTTAGATATCGGAGCGTGCTCAACAGATCCATCTCTTCCATGCATAGCTAGCCCTATTCACTGCAGGATCCCTTAGTTATTATTGATTGGCCTGAGCAAAAGCAATCCAAAGAACTAAAAAAATTAAGAAATAGTAAAAGATTCAAGAAAGTAAATTGCGAATCCGAACGGTAAAGGAAATGGAAGAAAATAACAAAAAGCAAAAGATTAAGCCAAGAGCTCAAAGCACAAAGCCTAAATAGATCCCTAAGCACGAAAACAAGCCTGGGTAGATCCCCCAGTGCTAACAAAAATCTGAGCAATTCCCTCAGTCCAAGTAGGTCCTCCGATACACAAAGCCTAAGCAGATCCCTAGGCACAAAAATAAGCCCAGGTAGATCCCTTGGTGCTAACAAAACTCTGAGCAGTTCCCTTGGTCCGAGCAAATCCTTTAATACACAAAGTCCGGGAAGATCCCTAATACACGAAGAACGAGTAGATCCCTCGACATGAAAACAAGTCAGGACAGATCCCCCAGCTTGAACAAAAATCTAAGCAGTTCCTTTGATTCGGACGAATCCCCTAATATAGAAAAACACAAGCAGTTCCTTTAGTTTGGGTAGATTCCCCAATATAGAAAAATCATAGTAGACTCCCTCAATATCAAATTTAGGTCGAACAACCTCAATAATAAGTTTAGCCCATGTGGCGCCATCAATATGAAATTTAGGACGAACGACCTAGACATTGAATTTGGCTTAAACGGCTCCCCTTGACATTGAATTCAGCTCGAAAAGCTCTCTCAATATTAGACTTAGGTCGAACAATCTTAACATTGAATTTGGCCCAAGTGGCTCCCTCAGTATTAGACTTAGGTTGAACAACCTTGACATTGATTTTGTCCTGACCAGTTCCCTCTATATCAAATTGAGGTCGAATGACCTTGACATTGAATTTGGCCTGAGTAGCTCCATCAGCATCAATGTTGGTTGAATGACCCCATCAACATTAAGCTAAGCCCAAATGGCTCCTTGATGCTATACTAAATCTCAAAGAGATGAGAAATTTGAAATTTAGATTTCAGCTATATGCAGACAGTTGAACCATTGACAGGCCTAAGCATGGGACGATTGATACTCAAATTATCAAGAACTCTCACGAGTCCAGTTGCACAACTGGAACCAATGTCTATAATGAGCAGGGAACAATTGGCCAAAGAAGATAAAGGTTTTCCAAGCAAGCAAATTGTTGTACCCACCAAGTTGAAAGGGGCAAATAACACAGTTCAAAATAAATTGATTGACTAATTAGACCGTTCGACCATGACCATTCAAGTTGGTCAAATCTGGTCGAATGAGCTCAACCCAAAGCACCAATTTATGAATCATTCTTCTATAAAAGTCAAGGTATATATTCTTGATAGAGGTCTTCAATCTCATTCTATTTTTACCTTCTTACAAGGTCATTAACTTGACCGTCAAAGTGCTACTCGGAACTCCAATTCCAATTATTTATTTTCTCATTTTGTAGGTCTTAAAAATCAAGATTTGTCAGATTTTAAACTCGATTTTTTCTACCTTTGGGACCTTGTTGACATCCTATGGAAGTATTTCATCCTCCAGGACATAACCTTGTATGGTCAAATGAAAATTAATTTAATCTGTGCTGTATTGATTACCAGCATGCAGCCATTCCACATTTGGACGAGTCTACGTCTTTCTTTGTTGCTTGTGATGGTCAAATGAGAATTTAATATTGGTGGTGGATGCTTTTCTGCAATAAAATGATAAGTATTTATGCTGTCTTTCGTCTTTGATCTCAATGGTTTCCGATACAAAGTTGTTTTTGCTGCAGGTGATATGGAATTCAGGCTGCTGAAAAGCAGTATGTAACTGCTGATCCAGATTCCAGACATATATGCAAAACTTTTTGTTTTGCATATATGACCAGAAATTTAGAAATCCTATCTTTCTCAGCTTCAAGAATCTGCATATGTTGTAAGATATAATGTTTGCTTGGAAATATTGTGTCAACTGTAACATGACTGGCTAATTGCTGGGTTTTCAAGTGCCTTTTGCGTCTTCTTCTGATATTGATTGATACGGAATTTGAGACGAATGGTATAACTCATGTTTGTCCTCTACACCCAGTCAGAGAAAATAGAAAATAATAATAATAATAAGCAGCCACCATTGATTAATCAGATAGATCTTTGGAGCACACTTACATTGTGATTCAGATGCTCCCATCACTGCATGTTTGCCAGGTGGCTGATTCACAATTCTTCCTCTTACTTGCCAACTTCTGATAATGACCTTTATCCTATCCCTTCCTTCTTTCCTTTTGGTTACATACTTAATACGACAATATGCAATATGTTACACATGGAATTTTTCAGACGACTCTTGCTATTTTATTCGTAGAAGATTGTAATTGTAGTGTGTAGGAAAGATAACTCTGTTGGAAAAATAAATAGATTTATTTTAGATGTGAAGTTATGTTTAGTCGTGTATTCAATAAAATTTATATATATTCTTGTAAGTTTTGTAAAAAAAAATTATTTATAATTTTTTTGTTAAAAAATTATAATTTTTATATATAAATGAGAGCTTTTTTTTACTGTAACTTTGAATAATGTTGTAGTTTTTTTATGTATAAATTATATACAAAATTCATATACATTTATAACATTATATGAAAATAATAAAATTTTATATAAAAAATCACAATTTTTAAGAATTTTACATTAAATTTATATAAAAGCCTGAAGCAAAAACCTAAGTAAACCTAACTTTATGGGAAAAAAAATACAATTGTTAACTTATGGTATGATAAGTTTATTTCTTTTACTTGTAATTTGAAGTATTAAAATTAATTTATTTATAATTAATTTTATTAACATTTTATTCATTTTAATTATTATTTTATATAAAAATAAATAAAAAAAAGTTTCTTCGTTAAAAGTTACAAGATCAAGAAATTCAAATTGTAAGAATAATGAGCTTAGCATTTCAACTTTAGTCTACAACATCACATCACATATTAAATAATTTTGGTAACCTTGTGTTGTAGGTATTTCTGGAGTAATGTAAAATAGACTAATAAAAATTTAATAGAAGACGAGTTCAATTATAAAAGATCTAAATCATCCAAAAATTGAAGTCGCTTAGCAGAAGCACCAAACTGCCAACGGCAAACTTAAGATGTAGGACACAACCAAGGTAGAAGACCTAACTCGTTAAGGGTAAGTTCCAATTTGTTGGTCAAAGCATACCACCCCAATCATTTTGCAAAAGATTCATCTTGATTAAACTTAAGAATGATACCAATTTGCATGGCCAACGAATCGTTCAACGTGAGTCCAGGTCGTCAAACGAGTGACCTCAAGTATTAGATATGGAACATCAAAATCTAGTTAGCAGTCGAAAGCACATATTTTCAATTGATAGATCAGTCCCCAACAAACCGACATTGAATTGCTAAGCATTTATTGCTGGATATGGCTGAAAAGATAATTTTACAATTTAATCAAATTACATTTGTAACCCTTGCTTCTATAAATAGGGGAAAATCATTGTAAATGGATAAGAAAAAATACATGTAGAAATTATACTAAAATAGTGAGAGAATACTTGTATCACAACTTTGTTAAACATTATAGAGAAATAACTGCACAAAAACAAATATAACTACCATGAGCGTAGGAGTCATACTGACTTTACTCAAATCATGTTAAAAATCACTGGTGTTTATCCTATTCTTCCTTCTCTTACTCTTTTTTTGCATTTTTATATGTTATTCTTCTGCAATTTGGATATCAAAACCTTTGATTGATCGATTATTGAAATCAATCATCAACACCTTATTTATTTAATTTAATTTTGTTATTATATGATATAAAAAGAAAAAAATCATATGATAAAAATATATAAATTCATTTTTTTTTTATGAAAACCCATTTCAAGTAAGTTTAGTATTGTCAGAATAAATTATAGGTAGATGAATTTTGATAATTTAAGTTATACATGGACCAAAACATATAGACCAAATCATACGCGGACAGATTTTTTTTTTTTTTTCCTAATACAGATTAGTTCGGCCAGAAAAGGATTTAAGGGAACTTTGGGGCTGAAAAGTTAAATTCCAACAAGTTTCGAATATACCTAAAAATAAACCAAAAGAATAGTCTTCTGGAAGTATCGGATTCAGACCAGGCAAAGCAAAACAGACAGTGTCACGAATCACCATCTCTCTCCTAATTTTCAGTTTAATCTCTCTGCACCACAAAATAATAATATTTTACATGTCAAGCCACGCTTGACCCAATGGATAAGTTCCATTACAATTAACTTTCATAATTTTCCGATATTTCGAGAATTAAAAAAATCAAATTTTTAGTATATATGAAACTATAAATAAACATTAAAATTCACAATTAATTTTTTATTTATTAAATAAAAATAAATATATATGTTATGATTATAGTGGAGCAAGTAAAAAAAAACTCTCTCACTGAAACAGTTTTTATTCACATATTTTCCCTCTAGAATCCTTCTATATAAATCTTCCATTCCATCAAGGTTTGTACATTATCCTTCAATCCATTCTACAATTATTGGGTTTTAGAGAAATCCCACTGTTTTAGGGCACGGACACAACTTTCTCAGTCAAATCAACTTGCCGTGCCCATTGATCCATTCTAAACAAATATCTTTTCCTTTTTAAAAGATCAAAGTTCCATTATTTATGGTCGAAGGTTTGATGGATAGCTGTGGATTGTTGGTAGATATTTCTGATTTTCAAGATTTCGAGCAACAACAATGGCTGCCGCTGCTGCTGGGGTTATTGGTGGTAATGGGTCTTCATCTTCGTATTGGATGCAATTTAGAGATAGGCAAAGGAAGCAGAAGAGGGGGAACAGGGTTAAGATTTGTTGCTCATCTTCCTCTATGATGGATCCTTACAAGACCTTGCGAATCCAACCTGGTGCCTCTGAATCTGAGGTTAAGAAGGCTTTCAGACAGCTCGCTTTGCAGGTTCCATTCTTAATCTCATATTTTCCGATGTTTCCGTTAGTGTTTTAGCTTAAAGGATGGAGCTTTTCATGTATATATTGTTTATTCTGCAATTCCTTCCTTGTTTGCATTGCTATTTTGACTTTGATGAATGGTTTTGGGTTCTGATTTTGTAATGTGCTCTTGCCATTTTTTCTTTTTTTCTTTTTCTAATGGTTTTTTTTTTTTAATTCGTAAGTAATTGGTATTTGGATTTGAGTTATTTTGGAACTATTTTTTATAGGAATATTGATTAATTGGTATTACATTGTTTCAGTACCATCCAGATGTATGCAGAGGGAGCAATTGTGGTGTGCAGTTTCATCAAATCAATGAGGCTTATGATGTGCGTTTATCTTACCCTAATTTTAAATTCAGTTGCATATTGAATGAATTGAATACTAACAATTTGTCAGCACTGCTTCGGAAGGAGCTTCCAATTATTATCTATTATTTTTTGGCCGGTTCCTTGTAAGTTGCGGTGTATGTGCTCTAGTTGTAAAATAGGTGTCAATTTTTACCAACATGCTAAAAGAATTTTTTTATTTTTTATTTTTTATCTCTTTACTTTTTTTAAAAAAAAAATAGAGGTCATTATTCTTATTAGTTTCAGCTTAGAGAAACATATAATAGCTGTGGCTGGTTGATACATTTCCTGTAATCAGGATATTAAGATCAGTCATTTGATAATGAATATTAATACCAATTTTTTCCATTGCACAAATTTGTATGATTGGAGGAAGAAGGTTGAGATCCTGAATTGGGAATGATAGCTGTGCTAATTTGATCATCTGCAACATATTGAAAAAAGCTTGCTTTATTTTGTTTTACAACATTATAAGCGAAAGATTAAGATCTCTCAATTGATAATTGGTAGGCGTTAAGAGGTTAGATAAGGGAATGTTGTCCCAATTTTACATTATTCATTATTTAGTATCGATATTTAGAAGAATAATGCTGATTTCAAGATATAGGTTTGGCTTTTGAAATGATTAAATCATCCCCATTTAGCATAGTTAAACTGCGACAAGAGCTTTAACTTTATATCTTCTCTCGGGCCACAATTTGCAGCAAAATTTAGACTTGTGCATAAGAAGACAAATCAAAACCTCTTAATGTGATTTCGACTGTTACTTCTGTGAAATGCAGATTGTGATGGCCAATTTGAGAGGGGAATCTAATTCTACAGAAGTGTGTGAAGCGTATGATGCAGGGATTGATGAAGCAATGAGAGGAATGAATGAGCCAGATTGGGACTTGTGGGAAGAGTGGATGGGATGGGAAGGAGCAGGAATCCGTGACTACTCATCTCATATTAATCCTTACATTTGATAATTTTATGTAATTAATTGTCCTTTCTCGTGTCAGTAGGCATTGTATCGGTAAAGTTAGACCCACCCACTTGTGTCCACAAAAGTGGTTGGCGATGTTTCTGTATGTAGGCTTAAGTGGGAAAAAAGTCATTGCCCCTTTGTGCATAATTGAAGTTGAGGAGCTGACTCTTGTGTTTATACTAATGAAAAGCCGAAAGGGAAAGTTTCATTACATGAACAGTGTTATGTGGGAATTTAATGCCTCAAATCTCTAATCAAACTTAATTATTCCACAGAGACAGAGAACTCGAAGAAGAGTAGAAATGGAATTGACAAATCCTTCGTTCAATGACTTAAGTTCAAACTCAAAATATTGAATTTGGTCTCTTTAAACATAAAATTTTATTTTAATCCCTTAAAATCAAAGTAAAATCAA
>JANHAO010026366.1:0-11112 GCA_026873985.1 Saraca asoca | reverse complement strand
GACAAATGTAACAAATCTACTCTATAAATTGAGATATCAATGTATTGATTAAAATCAAGAAATGAAAAAAATGCTCGTTTCTTCAGAATGGATTGAAAATTTGTAATAATTAACATAATTTATGCCAAATAGGTTTTTGAATATCACAAATACAAGCATAGCATGCAGTAAAACAGCATACATAACCCTGTGTGAACTCAAAATTGTTGTTCCTGCAAAAAAACCTACGCCCAGATGTTTCGTTTGGGCATTTTGTGACAGTTAGGCCCTGAAATTGGCCTTTGTACCAGAAGACCACTTTTCAATTTTCCTTTAGATGGTGTTTTACGGACCCACAAGTACAGACACAAACACAGGCACAAGGGTGGGTTCAACTTCATTATCCCCATCCCCACAACATACACACAAGTAAATTATTATCGAACCCAGATAACTATTAAGAGATCCAAATGCATGTACCATTTGATTAAAAAACTACAGGAAATATTGGGCTGGTTCTGCTACTAACTAATGCTATCACATGCACCAAGATTACTTCTAATGGGAAAAAAAATAATGCAGTACCTGTGCAGAATATTTGATAAAATAACTCTTTATGTTGATTATGACTACTATTGGGAGTAGCAAGGAGAAGCGAGCTATGTGGGATAGTGCTCAGTTTGCTATTGTTTGGTGTATTTGGCTGCAACAGAATGCTAAAATCTTTAGACAGCAGGGCCATCTAGTTTTGTGGAATAGTATTTTGTTTCCAGCTTCTCTGGGGCTAAAAGCTAATGCTTATTCTCGTGGGTTGAGTTTATCTGATTTAGGCAGAACTGCGGAAGCTGTTTTCAGCAGATTTTTGTTAGTTTTTTTAGCTGTTTTCCTTATCCTCTAGTTATGTATTCCTTTTCCTTCAGACAAAATCTTCTCTCTCTTTAGAAAATAAAGGCAAATGAATACACTATTGGAGGGAACGACAGCAAAAGGAGTTAACAGTAATGATACAATTTGTACGACAAATTTCTGGTAACACTACCACTTCTAACAAATGCTTTATAAATTAGCAGTCTAATCTCATTCTTTTGCATGAAAGAGGTCAGACAAAAAGAAATGTTTAAGTAACACTTCCAAAGATCCATGTACATGTTACCTATGGCTATGACTGGTAAAAAAGCAAGAAGAGCACAATAACAAACAAATGAAAGGCTTCTAGTGTGACCAATGCATTCTGCATATATGATCAATAAATTATGCAGATATAGACATCAATTCTAAGCCTTAGGCTAGTAATAATAAACGCGTATGATTTTAAAGCCAAGGATTACCATGCATCTCAAGATATCAAACAGGAATGTAAATGAATATAAAAAATCTTCGGCCACATCAAACCCAATTTTACAAGTATTTTCTCCCTCAGAAACACAAGTAAATGATGATGAAAATTAAACTACCTGCTCAGCAGCTCGACCACCAAGAGTCATGCAAGTAATATCAAACAGCTGCTCTTTCGTCAACAAAATATTTTCATTAGGATCGTATTGTGAAAATCCCATTGCTGCAGTACCCCTAGGAACAATAATTACTTTCGGCAAGGTTTCCGCGTGTTCCAAGAACCAACCAGAGATAGCATATCCAGATTCATGGTATAATGCAACAGTTTTCCTTTCACGCTTGCTTATTACCTGATCAGAGATAGTAAAAAATTTACAGCACTCTTGTGGTTACGAGGGGAAAATGGGTGGTTCTGGTTCGGTTGGATAGAAATGGACACACCATTTCTCCTGTTTATCCATGTATCATTCATTGAATTTCTATTAACCTTTAAGCCACCACTATCTGGTCTGCCGTTACCACTGCCACTTTCATTATAACCACCAAATCCACTATCATGAGTTTTATTTTTAGATCCAAACTATCATGTGATTTTTACTATACAAATAAAAAACATATTACTCATTTTGATTTGTTTAATTATTTTCAAAAGTAAAATCTATTAATAATTAGTTTTTTAAAAATAAGAAAGCCATTGGACTAACTTTTGACCTCATTTCCAATTTAATATTATGATAATATTTTTCACCTGGTCCAACCAACCAGTTGTATGTCCAACTACGATATACCGACACTTTATATAATAGCCATGTTTGTGTGTCAGAAACATTTCCGACACAGACATTTATCGATACTGACACGAAACGTGTCGGGACTGTGTCCGTAATTTCAAAAAATTCAGACACCCATTTCCTATTTTGACACGTGTGTCAAGCTCGATTCCGGAGTCGTGTCAATAATTTTAAAAAGTTCGAACATACATTCTCTATCTCAAAATGTGTGTCAAGCTCGATTTTCAGCTTATTATTTATTATGCCCTGTTATTTAATATTATGAGTACTTATTTTCATATGAAAAAAATAATAATTATGATATATATATTTATAAATAAGCATAATATTTTTTAATATTTATAAATGTACTCTTATATTTTTATTATTTACGCGTATCCCCACGTGTCAGTATCCTATATTTTTAGAAAATGTCATACCCCTGTGTCTGTATCCGTGTCCATATTTTCTCGTATCCGTGTGTTAGTGTTCGTGCAACATAGATGTCCAGTCCGGTTTACCCTTTAAAACAGGATTGACAAAAGTTGGTGAATTGATAGCGAACCTGTCAAGGTTCTCACTGTTGAACAATGTCCCATTAGTCAAATGTAACCCTCTTTTATCTGCAGAATAGAGTCAAAGAATAAAAAAAAGGCCCCGGTTTGATCACAGTTTTGTATTATAATATGGTTATGTCTGAACTAAGAACTTCTGAAAGTACGAGACAAGTAGATAATGTTTCAGTTATTTTCCAATTCAAATATCACTATCAGCAAAAAAAAAAAAAATAATAATAATAGTAAAGAAGAATTGAAATAGAGAAGTTCACTTCGAATTAGATAAATCTGATTCCATATTAACTTGATATCGAGCTATACATTTATTGGTTTTAATTGTTTCTAATTGCCCTCCCATAAATTTGAGTTTTAATCCCTAAAATATGCAACAATTCTTGAAAATATAAAAGAAAGAAAGCCAGTGTGAAACTTTGATAATGACATGTAAGTTCTTTAACACAAGCCCATTTTTCGTATTTGAATAAATAAAGGGATGATAAGCGTGAAAGTACTCTAAATCAACTGCTTGTTGAAATGGATGGATTTGGAACAATATCTGGAGTTATTGTGCTTGCTGGTACTAATAGACCTGATATCTTAGATAAGGCCCTCCTAAAGCCTGGTCGATTTGATCGCCAAATTACAATTGACAGGCCTGACATCAAAGGTCGCATCCAAAATTTTCAAATTTATCTGAACAAGCTTAAACTTGATCGTGTACCATCATTTTACTCTCAGAGAATAGCTGCTCTCGCTCCAGGATTTGCTGGGGCAGATATTGCAAAGGTCTGCAATGAGGCTGCCTGATTGCTTTAAAAATTATACTGTGCACATTGTCTTGCCTCATGAAACAAGTTTCTCACTCTAGATGGACCAACACCGACAAACATTCTCCCTGTGCCAGGTTGTTGGCTGTAAGACAAGAATAAAGAAGGAAAATGCTGTCATGCTGGCTTCAAGTAGAACAGAGGCGAAGAGAGACAGAGAAGAGTAGTTGCTGGGGAGAAAACTGGAGCTTTTAAAACTGCAGAAAACTTTTCTTTCTGTTTCTTTTCTACTTCTGCTCGCAAGAACATCCTTACCATATATACAAATACTAAATATCACGCACATCAAGTATTTCTAGAAAAGTAACTTTGCATCAGTCACCTCACACTAAACTTAACCATAACTATATATAAAATATGGTTACAAAATAACTAAGCAGGCACTTAAGGCAACTAAACTTGGAGTAACTAGCAAAAGATTCAACCACTAACATTCTCCTCCATAAAGCTTTTTCATGATACTCCTAGTTGCAGCATGAGAGATTCAAATCTTCCCTTGGGAAGTGGCTTGGTTAATATGTCTGCTAGCTGATCTTCTGAGCAGCAGTGAACTAATTCAATGTCTCCAGCTCTTTCCACTTCACAAATGAAATGATACTTCACCTTGATGTGCTTGGTCTTTCCATGACTCACTGGATTTTTTGTCATTGCTACTGCAGATTTATTATCACAGAAAATCTTTGTAGCTTCCAATTGTTCTTGCTTCAAATCTTTCAATATGTTTCTAAGCCAAATGGTTTGATTCACTGCATAAGAGACAGCAATGTATTCTGCCTCAGCAGTGGATTGAGCCACAATTTCTTAATTTTTTGAGTTCCAAGAAAATGCAGCAGAGCCGAGAGAGAAAGCATAGCCTGAAGTGCTCTTCATGTCATCACATGAGCCAGCCCAATCGCTGTCCAAAAAACCAGATAAATTGACATTAACATGAGCTTGAAACCGCAATCCATAATCCACAGTATCTTTATGATATCTCAAGACTCTTTTTCCTGCAGCAAAGTGGATATGACTAGGAGATTGCATAAATATAGATAGAAGGATAGTTGCATACAGAAGATCCGGCCTTGTAGCTGTTAGGTACAATAAGCTTCCAATCAAGCTTCTATATTGTTGCTCATTTGCTTTAGCACATCCGTCCTCCTTGGAAAACTTTTCATTTAGATCTAAAGGTGTTGAGACAGCTTTGCAATGCTGCATGTTGAACTTTTTGAGAATTTCTTCTGCATACTTCTTTTGAGATAAGAAGACACCATCTTTAGTTTGTGTTATCTCCATGCCAAGGAAATAATTCATATAGCCTAGATCAGTCATCTCAAAGTGCTTCATTTTTTTTTTTACTACTGATACAGTACGTTATGTCCCAACTCTAGCACAACACATGAAAAACTAGATAGTTTTAAATGTCAAGTATAGTATGAAATGAAAATATTAATGTGAAAACTATAAATGAATGACTCGTCTACAATGAGAAATTACAAAAATAAGCACAGGTGAACAACTAAACTTTTATTTTCACTCACAAGAATTAAAAAAAAAAAAATACCCACTATTTACCTATTTGATTCAATTTTTTTGCAGAAAAATCACCCAACGTGAGATTTTCCCATAAAAAAATTTAAATTCCTTAAATAAGGATTAGAACCAAGCTACTTTCTAGCTCCAATATAAGTTATAACCTCTAACGTGCCCTAACATGCCATTAATGCGAGAAATGTTGCATGCTTAATTGAGTGGTGCCGAAAGAAATAATCATTGTCCAGATGAAGAAACCCTCCCAGCATAATTACCAATGGTCACATTCTAACAAGAAACCATAGCAACATCAAATAGTGTTCATCGTATACAGTAAAAGTTTTTATCCTTTCAATGGAAAATGGTAAAAAAAAAAAGAAAAAAAATATAAATTACCTCAATGAACTTTGGATTCGTTGCATTTTATTCCCACAAACTTTGGAAATGAGAAAAAAGAAACAACAACAACTCACATGAACTTTTATTAAACCCATGCCATCCATAAATTAACAATTTTCGTCCATTATGTGAGTTGCACATGACTTTTTTTATATGTTGCGAACTATCATTGGTTGCAAATCCTACTCAACTTCTTATTTTCACATCAGTAATTTTAGTATTTTACACATAATAAACCAATTTTCATGTCAATTTTTTATTTCCCTTCTTCATTTCTATTAATTTCTCCTTTCATTTTGTTGAAAAAGAAACGTTAGAGACAGTGAGACAAATGAAGACAATCAAAGACAAATTTGAAGCTAACTCGTGCAAAGACAATCAAAGTGCTTGGCCTCACCATTGTTGTTGAGAACAAAAGGAAATTTCAAGGAAATTCACCGGGAAGTTTGACCTAGGGTTTGTCTTGCTTAATGAGTTCAAGCACGGAAAATCTGAACTTTCATTTTGCAACATTTTTAGGTTTGAAAAGAAAAATTTTGTGCCTTAACGCTTCTTTATTGAGATAATGAAATAAAGTTTATTTATAAATTTAGACAAATAAATTTGGTGCTTTTGTGTAATGTTTCTTTATCTAGGTCTCGAAACTGCAAAATCATGACTTTTCAAGCATGTGAATTTGATAGTGTGCTTTATGTGATATATATGTAACCTAATAAGGCTATTTGATGTTTGTTTGAAGTTTTTGTCTTGGTTGTACCAAAAGGGAACTATGGACTCTACATGCCTTCCTTGCTACATGATGACAAACTATGAACTTTTGTTTAGCTAAAAGAAACATAAAGTAGAGACTCTTTGAATTTTAGTTGTTTAGGGATTGCTTTATGTCATTTTTAGGTAGAAAATTATGTCTTAGTAGATTTTAGAGATGTTTAGAGACATTTGATCAATTTTTATCATAGGCATTGACCAAAGAAATTGTTGTGACAGCCTTATGATAGCGGATAGACTCAATGCAGACATTGATCAATTTTTAATGACTTCTAGCAAACCAACCAAAATAAATATATTTTGAATGTTTGGGAATGTGTTAAAATTTGCTTTTCTTGTATTTGATGTGTGCAATGTTCTATTTCATTGATGTAAAGATACATCATGGTGGTGAATTTGTTAATGCACCAAAATTGGAGTATAAGAGTGGTTAAGTCATGGTATGGTATAGGGTTGACATTGATACAATATCCTTTATTGAATTTGTGAAGGAGGCTAAAAAAATGGACTACAAAAATGTTGTTTCATTTTGGTATAAATTTAAATACCAAGAATTTAATGTGGGTCTAGATAAGATTGAAAATGATAGGGACATGATAACAATTGGGAAGAAGATGGTGAACGAGGGTTATAGGTTGTTAGAGATCTATATGAAACATGGTATTAATGAAACTTTCCTTTGCAAAGATGCTATAGAATTGATGCTTATAGGTCTTGAAGCCTATAATAAAAATCAACCTAAACCAAAAGATGAAAACCTTACTCCACATACCTTTGTTGAATCTATCTTAGAACTCCCGCCAAAAAGAAACAATGAGAACCCTATTCCCTAATGCTTCCTAAGATAAACAATGACAATCCCATTCTACAACCCACACCAAAAATAAATAGTGCCAACCTCATTTCATAGCCTTTGCCTAAAACAAATAATGAGGATGATGACCTAGATTTCCTTGTGAACCAATGTGCAGAAGACTCCTCTAATTGTGAAAAACAAACTGATCTTGAGAGTAGCTTTGAGGAAGAGGTTAATGATCTATTTAAGGTTCAATACCTTCAAAGCAACCTACTGCAGCTAGGTATGAACTTGAATTTGATGGAGATGAAGGGTTTGAATCAGATTATGTAAATGGTGATGACCTTAGGAGTCTTAGCAATCGTAATGACTTAGATGAGAAAATGTGAGAAAGAAAAGAAATATGATAAATTTAATGAGAATATTGATCTATGTTGGTCCCAGTAAAGAATATTAAAATTGTGGAAATAAACGAATCTTGCCCTTTTGTTGTTGAAGAATTGTATACACCAGTATCAAAGTGAACTTTCTTTTAGATGTGATATGTAGAGAATTAATAATTAGCAAGTGAAGATGATAGAGTTTGAATTTTAAAAATGAGAGTAGTAAAGATGTGAATTGCAGAAGAAACTTGAAGATACAATTTTTAAAGTGGTTCAACTTGAATTAAAATTGCAATTCAAGTCTACTTCACTTGATCTTTCTTAATTGAAAGACCTCTGAATTAAAACAAAAACTATTCAGGATTGACAGGCTCCTAAAATGCTAGACTTTACAAGAAATACATAAGAATTTAACAGGTATCTTGCTAACCTAGAAGAATTTACACAAGCTTTTCTAAACCTATATAGATTTCTAACACCTAAAAATCTCAAATAAAAAAGAATTAAAGTAGAGAAGGAATTGAAAATACTATACCAAGGTTTGAGATGTAAATCTCAAACAAACTGCACTGAAACTTAGGAAGTCTTTGATCCAATCAGCTTGAAGAAATCTCAAGAATTGAAGAAGTAAAGAGAGAATTGTTCTCAGTTCTTTCTTAAAAGTTTTCGCATTCAATTGTGAAGAAAAACCATATGAAAACGTTTATATAGGAAAGTTAGTTAGGATGGAACAACGATTGTAACTGTTTGTAATAGAAAAATGGATTTTCAGTTACTACATCGAAGTAGTATCATTCACTAATACATGGATGTGTGATCGATGTACAATCCGTTATGCACAGTCTTCACATCGATTAATGCATCGAAGTAGCTATATCTCCTAACCTTCGGTAAAATGTTTCTTTCACACATCGGTGTGACTTTGATTTATCATATCTTTCATGCATCGAAGTGATTTCGATATAAACATGAGCTTTTTAAAAGTTCTTCAACGCATCAATGTCACATCGAAATGTGATATAAAAAACTGTTTTAAAAAATAGTTGTTTTCTTCAAATGATCTCTCTACTTCATTGTTTAATAAAAAATGTTTGGATCAAACACTATCTAAGTTTATTTACAAAAGATCCTATTAAAGCAAAATAAGTCCTAAAAACTAAACTTGGATCTCTTGAATCTTGAATCAAATATATTTAAACCTACAAAGTAAATCAAAAACATTGAAACAAATTGTTAGATATAAAAATTATAAAAATTAATTTTCAACATTAAAACTAAGGAAAATATATAGCTTAGAAAAATATAGGCTAACAATTTCTCCCTTTTGGATGTTGAGAAACAATTTTAGATAAAGTTCAAAGTAAAAAAGATTTAAGGGAGGAAATCATCTAAAATAAAGCTATATGCTTTTTCTCCCCTTTTTGAAACATAAAAAATGAGAAAATATGGGAAGCAGAAAAAAAATTGAAAAATAATTGCTCTCCCTCAATGTATAAGTATTTATGTTTCTGCATTGATTATGTAATCGATTGATATAGTTAAAATGGTTATATAGAAACATTGAAAATGTTGGTACATTGATGTATAAATCGATTAAATTGTCAAAATTGTGGAAGAGAAATTAATGTAACAACGAATGTATATGAATGAAAAGTGTAGTACATGGATGTTGAATTTGATGTAATGTGAAAAAATTAGTTTTTATATATGAGAAGCTTGTAATAATAGACCTGCAAAACAAACTAAAAAAACTCCGATACTTAAGTCAAATTTTGCATCAAAATGACAAGCATTACAAATCAAATAAGAATCATACAACAATAAATATTTTTTTTTAATTTAAATAAATTTTTTTCAGAATTTAACATACCTATTTCTCTTCTAATAAAAATAAATCTTTTCTCATCTAAAGGTTTTGTAAAAATGTCTTCTAATTGAAAATCTATTTGAACAAAATCTATTGAAATATCTCTTTTTTGAACATGATCCCTTAAAAAATGATGTCTAATTTGAATGTGCTTAGTCCTAGAATGCATTACTGGATTTTTAGTTATGTTTATTGCACTTGTGTTGTCACAAAGTATTGGAATTTTCTGAAATTGCAATCCATAATCTAAAAGTTTTTGTTTCATCCATAAAATTTGAGCACAACAACTTTCAGCAGCAATATATTCAGCTTCAGTAGTAGATAATGCAACACAAATTTGCTTTTTGCAAGACCATGAAACTAAAGAATATCCAATAAATTGACAAGCAACACTAGTGCTATTCCTATCAGTTTACTTCCAGCATAATCTGCGTTAGAATATCCTAATAAGCTATAACTATTTGATTTAGGATAACAGAGTCCTAAATTCTTAGTTCCTATTAAGTATCTGAAAATTCTTTTAAGAGCAGATAGGTGTGATTCTTTAGGATTAGTTTGATATCTAGCACATACACATACACTAAGCATAATGTTAGGTCTACTAATAGTTAAGTATAACAGATACCAATCAATCTTCTAAACAATGTAGGATCTACACTTTTACCATTTGGATCACTATCTAATTTTAGAGAAAGACTCATAGGAGTTCCTATAGATTTGCATTTATCAAATTGAAATTTCTTTAACAATTCAATAGTATACTTTGTTTGATATAGAAAAGTACCTTTAGCTATTTTTTTAATTTGAAGTCAAAGGAAAAAAGTCAGTTCACCCATCATTAACATTTCAAATTCATTTTGCATTAGTTTTGAAAACTTTTTGCACAAATTTTCATTAGTTGAGCCAAATATGATATCATCCACATAAATTTGAACAAGAAGAATATCTTTATTCTTTTCCAAAATAAACAATGTGGTATCAACATTTCCTCTTTTAAATCCTTTTTCAATTAAGAACTTACTAAGCCTATCTACTAGGCTGTAGGGGCTTGTTTTAAAACGTAAAAGTGCTTTTTGAAGTTTATAAACATGATCTGGGTTTAGAGGATCTTTAAAACATAAATTTCCTCTAAAATATATCCATTTAAGAAAGTACTTTTAACATCTATTTGATAAAGCTTAAAGTTTCTAATGCGTGCAAATGCTAACAACATTCTAATTGCTTCTAATGTTTTATCAAAGTCTACGCCTTCTTCTTGATCATAGCCTTTAGCAACTAGCCTAGCCTTATTTCTAACTGTGATACCATTTTCATCTAATTTATTCCTGAATACCCAACAAGTTTTATAACATTTTATTGATCATCTTTAGGCACAAGAGTCTATGCTTTATTTCTTTTAAATTGATTTAATTCATCTTGCATAGCCATAATCCAGTTATCATCTTGCAAGGCATTTTTAACATTTTTAGGCTCAATCAATGACACAAATGAAGAATAATTTCAAAATTTTTTCAAATTACTATGTGTTACCTTTTTTGATGTATCTCTTATTATTAGCTCTTTAGGGTGATTTCGCATAAATTTCCAAGGCTTTGTTGGAAAGCAAAGGGGAGTGCTGTCCATGATGGTTGAGTCAGCATCTTCACCAGATTCTATAGCATGAATCTTCAAATTATTTTGCTGAGTTTATGAAGTTAATGCTGAAGTCCACCAGTGCTGTTGGTTATCTTCTGCATCTGTCCTATTATCACTCAAGGAAAACTCATTAAAAATTACATGTACAGATTCTTCAGTCTTTAAGGTTCTTTTGTTGTAAACTCTATAGGCTTTTCTAGTTGAAGAATAACCAATGAAGATTCCTTTATCAGATTTGGGGTCAAATTTGTCTAAGTTATCTTTCTCATTATTATGAATATAGC
>JANHAO010026365.1:0-11108 GCA_026873985.1 Saraca asoca | reverse complement strand
AAGTTACATCTTTTCCATCAAGTTGGTTTTCATCATCATTGGAACTTTGTAGTTCTTCAATTCTGCATTGACTTGTCATTGTTTTACGCCATGCTTGAGCATCTTCCTTGGAAAATACACGATAACCCCCACTTCTTTCTTTTACGCCATTCGAATATTGCTTCCCTCCTATAAGGTCGCTTAATATCAAATGTCAATTGAATTTTTCTTTGATCAAATTGCCTACTTCGAGGGCGATAATGAACAATCAAAAGGTGAGAGCCTTCAAGAGACTCGATATTTGTAATCCAAGAATGACGAGATTCATATATTTTATATGAAGGGACCATATCTTGAATGACAAAGCACACAGCAATCCCCCAACATTCACTCTTACAGCAATTGTCAGGTATGTGCACCTTTATTGACATTGCATCAAAGTCTTTTTCTTTTGAAAATGGTTTGTTTGAAACACAATTATGTTGAACCACAGTGGAATTTCACTTCCTGGGACACAAAATATGCCTTGAAGCTCAAGCTGGCCTTCCATTGTCGCCTGTTAAATAAAAAGTGGTCAAATACTAAAATAGAAGCAAAGGGGACATTTTATATAGAAACAGAGAGATAGAAAGACAAACACGAAATTTGCAAAATTTTGATTCCATGGAAGCAGCCAAGAGACCCAATATTTGTTGTTGATACACTACAACATTTTTGACTTTTGGCAATGGCTAAAAATCATTGCCTAAAGTGTGGAAACTATAGCCTATAAGAATAGGCAACGGTTTTTGATCGTGCTTTTATCAAGCATTATCTATTCTTTTAGGCAATGATTTTTTTAGAGTTTCAAGCAATAGTTGAAAAAACCGTTGCCTGTTGTTCAATTTTAGGCAATGATTTTTTCAATTATCTTTGGAAACAGTTTCTCACCATTGCTGGAATGGGCAATGGTTAACAAAAGACAAAAAAAATTATTTCCTATTAGCAACAATAGACAATGGTTTCTCACTATTGCTAAATAAAAATAAAAAATCATTACCTATTGTTCAGTTATAGGAAATAGTTGATAAAAAACTATTGCCTATTGGCAACAATAGGCAATGGTATATGCAACGATTTTTTCATTTTTATTAGGCAACGGTGAGAAATCGTTGCCTATTGTTGCTAATTAGACATGTAAAAACCATCGCCAATTGATCATAGGCAATGATTTACAAGATGTAGATAATGTTTTTACATTGTTGCTAATCATAAGCAACACTTCTAAAAAAGAAAAATTAAAACATTCATTTCATTAAAAAATAATTAAGACATTTATTTCATTAAAAAAATGAAATGTTGAATATAATTGGGTGACTATTATTTCAATCTTAAATATATAATTTTATCTAAATAAATCCCCTCAACAAATAAATAATATTGTAAATAACAAGGCAAGAAGTTCGTATCACATTCTATCCAAATAACAATTTGCTCTTTGTTGTTGATAGTCTATAGTTTCCAACATCATTCTTGTCTCTTCAAATCCTTCCTCCTTGCTCATGGTTGTTGATAATCTTTCCAAGAAAAGCATGAACCTGATGGATCCACCTATAGTGAAAACAAATGGCACCAAGCAAAAGCCTTTATTTCTCTCTCCTTTGGTAAATCCAGCGTAGTTTATTCCAAACTAAGTGTAGGATAAAGAGATTAGGAAACAAATTTATCAAACAAATAACCAAGCTGAAGGAAAATAAAAGAAGTCTCAACCAACTATAACCAATGAGTAGTATTTAGGTTGTAAAGTTATAGGCTTTCCGTAATTTATATTTTTATCTTCATAAATTTGAAGATAATTATAATATATTTTACCAATGAGTAAATACTTGTCCTAGACTTTTTGAGAGCATAACCCATACATGCAGAACTATAACCAAATTCAGCACATGACTTCTTTAAAGGAGTCTTCTTCGTAAACACAGAGATCAAGAATAAAGTTAGCATCAAATAAAGCATATAGAAATACCTGATTTAATTGTGGCCCTTCATCATCAAACCAAGCAACCAACAGTGACACTCCAAATGGCCTAACATCACTATCCCCTAAAAAAATTTCTACTCTGATGTTTAGAATGTTTTGCAGCAATATGGTGACTCTATAGCAAGAATTCATGCCAATTTAAAGATAGAATTGTACAAGGCCTAGATTAAATCACAAAAATTTCTCTAAATACACAAATGTACGTGGAAAATGAAGTTCTAACCAGATCAATCTTCCTTTTAAAACCCTTCTGTTGTGATTTTTGACTAGTAACTGGAAAAGATCAATCACTTTTGTTTGTTAATCTTTGTAATCCAAGTCACTATTAGGTAAAGAAAATAGAAAAAGTAACAACCTTTGGATGATGAAGCCTTCTTTTAACATGTAAACAAAAGTTGCACTTCATAAAATATGCAAGGGATGTGAAGTATCCTCACAATTTTCTACAAAACTACTTTAAACCAGTTTTTGTGCTAATAATTTTAGAGGCTTACCTTTACGTCCATTTTCTTGGATAATATGGGTATTAGAAAAGATCAAAAAGCATAGGGTTTGTGGCATAATTCAACATAGCATAGGATTTATAAAGACATACCTCATTAGATTGTGCTTTCAAGCATGCACACAAGGCAAGATTCTCCAACTTCTATGGCAATACACCAAGTGATGGGAACCCTAGAGTGCAAACTTAGTTTCAAGCCATAGTAGTATGTTAT
This sequence comes from Saraca asoca, assembly GCA_026873985.1. Classification (NCBI taxonomy): domain Eukaryota; kingdom Viridiplantae; phylum Streptophyta; class Magnoliopsida; order Fabales; family Fabaceae; genus Saraca; species Saraca asoca. Next base: position 8,393 of record JANHAO010026365.1, on the reverse strand, counting down.
GCATGTTAAGTTTGCTCGTTAGTTTGGAAAACAATAAAATTTGATAGAAAATAATGTTGCTTTGAGCGCTAAACTATTTCTTAACATATAACATCTAAATTGTCACATTCAATTTGCAGGGATATATCAAACCTCTGTACAAGATACAACTCCTTTTGTCACTAAAATCGTGTCTCCTGCAAGAGGACATCCGACAATAGTTACAGCTTCCTACAAGTCAGAAAGCAATATGGACAAATTTCAGTCAAAATAAAGCCTGTTATAGCATTAAATAGAGGAAATCGTTATAAGATTTGCCAAATTGTATTTGGTGAACCTGACATTAGAGACAACAAAAGTAGAATGCAAGCAACGATACCTACTTCTTCAATTAATAGAAAAAAATACAATGAATTTACTAATGAATGAGGAGTAATTTTAAATCCAAAGATGTGACAAATGTCCAAAGCTAAGTGGTTTTGCTCTTCTCCAAAATTCTTCACTTTCTACTGAAAGCAAAGTTATATCACAATGAACACCTCTAGCTAAAACCTGTACATTCCATCACAGTGAGTAAAGTAACTATACAAATATTTGGTAATTAGTAATGTCTCAAGCACCTTCCCTTGTTAGTTAGATACAATAAATAGGGAAAGATATATAATCAGAAGATAAATAATGCATTTTTATTACTTTTTTCCACCATAGGGGCAAATGACCTAACAGTTGAGATATATGTTGAGTGAATTAACCCATTATTCATCTTTCTACCTTCTATGGTCTACTTTTTCTCAAGCAGGGAAAATTGGCACTCCACGGTTCATTCATTGTTTTTGTGGTCTAGCATGTTATAAAGGATAAGTAGCATAATGCTATGTCCATGGAAACCTTAAGCCTTCAATCTTCACATATAGATCCACTCATGATCTAATATAATTATATTCAAACACTAAAGAATATAATTTTACCTGTTATTTCATTCAAATCAGCCATTCTTGTGTAGGATGTATAGGGTTATATTAAAAATCTGCTTGAGGCCATTAGTCCCTTATAGCATATGGAGGGAAAAGATTGAAAAGATCTTATAATTTAAGATTTAAGAGGGCTATTTGGCAAACCTGTCTTAATGGAAGTAGCCTTGCAATCTAACCATTGATCTCTTTGACACCCACATCAAAACATTGGCTTATAACTTCACATTTGCTTAAGTGTCTATTCAATTCAACAACGATTTGGCTAGCCCTATGGTGATCAACATATTTGAACCCCCAATGTACCCTAGAAAGCAGCAGGTGATACATTTTACCAAAAGAATTAGATAAAGACGATGGTAAGGTGATGGAGTGTGCAGTAGCAAATGGCAATTGAAGCATCATTGACATCTAAGGTGGAGGCATCTGACAAGCATCAGTCAATGATAAGCCCCTAAAATTATAGAGAACTTTAGCTTCCTCTAGCACCACCGTTGAGAAGTCTATTTGGGGAAAGGACGAAGAATATTGAAGAAAAGAAAAAGAAACAAAAGAAGGCTTAAGAATTTTTTTTTAAAAAAAAAGTTGGCTTTGGTAAAAAAAAAATAAGCAACACTACAAAATTGTTCTCTATTATATTTATGGTAGTGGTTTTAAGTGATTGTTGCTTAAAATTAGAAATGAAGGCAACAAGAAAAAAACTTGTTGCCTATTCTAGTTATAGGTAACAATTTTTACATGTTACAGAGTTTAGTGTTGTCAATGGCCAAAAATGTTGTAGTGATATTTTGATTTCGAGGGGGTTTCATCGGATTACAACTCAATGTTATGGCTTACATTACATTCACTGAACGCTTGGGAAATGACTTGAGGCTTTGGCAGTTGTCCAAGAAAACACACTCTACATAGGGTAGAAGATTTACCAATGACTGGAGGCTCCGATAATAGCTCAAATCTGGATAATTTTGTTTAGGTGGAAGATTTTTGGCAATGACATAAGGTTTTCATAGTTTTCCAAGCAGACATACTTTAAATTGCGTGGAAGATTTGTCAATGACTTAAGGCTTAAACAATTGATCAAAATTAGATCCTTTACTTTGGGTGGAAGATTTAGAAATGACTTGAGGCTTTGGTAGTTGTCCAAGCAGCCATACGTGGAACATTTGGCGATGATTCGAGGCTTCGACAATTGATCAAAATTAGATCCTTTAGTTTGGGTGGAAGATTTGGCCATGACTTGAAGCTCTAGTAGTTCTCCAAGCTGACATACTCTAAATTAGGTGGAAGATTTAGCAATGACTTGAGGCCTCAGCAATTGTCCAACCTGAGTGCTCCGAGTTCATAGAGTTTTGAAATACAGTCATTAGGAAGGTTCACAAAATCATTGTCACCTAGATCTAACCACTCCAATAATGAAAAGAAGCCAAGGTTTTGAGGAATTTGTTCATCGTTGAGAAAGAAACCCCTAAAATTTAACCCATGTATGTTTAAGAAAAGACCTGAAATATGTTGGGAAAATTATCATCACCCTAAACAAATTAGCATTAGGCCATTAAAATAATAAGAGTAGGATAAATAAATAACATGCAAATAGTTTAATGTACAAAATTCACCAATTATATATGAAAAATCATAAATAAGATGAGATCCACTATATCATCAATATTACATGATGACATGTGTAAAGTTATTAACTATAGCCCCATAACTTTCTAATATTTATCTCTGCAGTTCTCCCAAATCTTTGTGAGATTCTAACATAACCCCTTAAGTACTCAAGACATTGTCTCTCTGATGCCTTAAACCTTAACTGATACTAATATTTATAACTCAAATATCTGATTGACAAGCATTCACAATCCTGTTATAACATAAAAACCTATCTTCAATAGGAAGATGACTTATAATAAGAAGCTAACAACAACTAATAACAATTATAATTTGGATCAAAATAAAATAAAATGAGTAAGAGGGATGAAATTATCCCTATCAACACATTCCAAAGCCTCATTATTAGTAAAACTATTTGTTAGCTCCACATTACAAAAAATTTCAGATTGCCCAGAACAAAACAATTAGATTGTTTTTAATCAAAAGAAATATTAATGACAAATAGTTTAGAAACATATAACTTCTACAATTTCATGCAAACATTCCAACGTCCCTTTTCATTCCATTCAAACAACACAAATTGTAAATATCATAAATCACTTGTTTCTATTGTTTTTTATTAAGAAATTTATTTAAAAGAAACTTCTGGTAAACTAGTCTACAAGAGAAAAGCAAAGGACAGAGTGGTGACTCACTCAGAAATGTTTTGAAGAAGCTTCCTGTGCTTGGCTGCCTCACATAAGACGTTGCTATATCAATTCCAATAAACTGCTCCATGTTTACACTTACTCATTATTGTTGTGAGGGACATTTCATTATCCTCCTTACAAAACACACCGTTATTTAGCAATTACCAAGTACAAACATTAATGCTTACTAATATTGAAAAAAACACAAAATACCTCCTTCAAGTTTATGGTAGTTGGGTTTTGCCCTGCCTGTTTTGAAAATTTAGTTCAAATCAAAATCTTAAACTATATAAAAATTAAAATTACAATCCATCATTCATTTACTTAACCATGTTATTAAATTATGTGATTTTTCCATAAACTTTTTATGCATGAATCACAATATTATTATGTTTTATCATGTCATTTTTTATACATAATTTCTAAACTCATTTTCAAGTATTTAATTGAAAATCTTTATATAAAGTAAAAATTACACACCAAAAACTGACATGATAAGTCAACATACAATAATATTATGATTTTTGTTTGAAAAGTTTCTAAAAAAGTTATATAATTTAAATTAATTAAGTTAATGATGGGGGTTATTTCAAAGTTTTATATGGTTTAGGATTTTCATTTCCAAATTTTCAAAGCTTGTGGAGACAAAATCCTATCACCTCAAATTTGAAGGGAATATTTCATATTTTTCCCACACACACACATGGGGATTGTGGAGGTTAGCATGCTCCAATCTTTCATTTGGACAAAAATATCAACCTATATTTTTCATGTGATCATTAATAAATAGGATAGTTTAGTAATTTGAGTGTGTAACACAAAAAAACCTTTCCATTTCTCCCTCTCTCTCCCACTCTCCCATCTAAGTTGAATCTATGGTATTGAAACTTTCTTTATCATTCAAAATCCAATCTTTATTTCATTATATATTTCAATCCGTTGCAATAAAATGAAAGAAAACTTAGTGATATATAAGTTTTTGTTTAATTTTGAAAGCTTTCTTGACACTGTACAAACACAAAGAAATAGCGATCGACGAAAGGTTCTTACCACTATCAAGCTTCTCATAGCATCTAAAGAGAGACCAAAAGTGAAACCTTGAAAATGAGAAAGGTTACAACACTTAGAGAGAAGGATAAAATGATAACAATTAGATGTGAGAGAGAGAGAGATTAAGATTATACAATAAGAAAAAAAAAATCTGAAGCAAAAGTTCGTGTTTCTTGTAATAGAATTTTAGATGGGTTTCAAATATGGAGAAATCACTTGCCCATTTTGCATATTTAGCAATTTTTTATTGCAGATAGAAAACTTCCTGCTATACAAAATTTCAACAAAATTTTACAATTATTTTAGTCTCCCCCTAAAGAATCAAGAGATATTTTTATCGTACTCTTTTTCATTCCGATTTTTTGTTTTTTGTACTGATTTTTTTTTTCTTATGGTCCTTCGCCAAAGATGCCTCTGTATTTTTTTATAATAACCAAGAAATTAGATTCTAAGTCATGTTTAGGCAAACACACAGTATAAATTCTTTTATAAAAATAGTCTTCAAACTTCTATGATTTTGAGCCATTACGGTTCTTTTGCTCTTTTTGGCACATTGACACAAACGGCGTATTTGGATTTAAAGGAGTTAGATAATATATTTAGTTTACGCCATTAAAGGAAAAAGGACTGCTTGGACACAAAAGCAGATTTGGAGGGTTCAGAAAGCACATTTAAACCCGGTGCAAAGATTAAACAAAATGGAAAGAACCGATTGTGGTTGGGAGGGTGGGAGAGAGGGGGAGAGAGAGAGAGAGAGGAAAGAAGGAGGGAGAAACATATTTTTAAATTTTGGAGAAAATGGTAAGGGTCTTCTCTGTTGCACATTCAAATTACTAAATTATTTTATCTATTAAAGTTATCTTGAAAAATGTAGATTGGATTTTTCATTCCAAATGAAATTTCCCTATATAATAAAATTGACTTAAAAAATAAATATTGGACTTTTTTTTTTTCTAAATGCAATATTAGAGGATGTTAAGATCCACGTGATGTTTGATTTTATTGTAGAATAGCATAAACTATAATTAATTATGAATTTTTATTGTTAAATGTCAAATGATATAGAGTATTTCTGTTATTGGGCTTTATTATGGCACATAGACCTATGTAAATATTTGCTTTTGTGTCTTTCTTCCTGGATCTTCTTTGATTGTCTATTGACCTAGTTTGATTCATTATGAAGAGGTCCAAAATTTCACCATATATATATAAGGTCCCAATAGATATTGTCCGCTCTGGGGTCACACCCCTCACGGTTTTAAAACGCGTCTGCAAGGTGAGGATATTTCTCCCTTATAAGGACCTTTCCCCGTCCAGACATAGTCGATGTGGGATGCTGGGGCGTAACTCCTTACATCCCCCTCAACCCATCGGCCAGCGGTCTGACCCGGCTCTGATACTACTATAAGGTCCCAACAGATATTGTCCGCTTTGGGGTCACACCCCTCACAGTTTTAAAACACGTCTGCAAGGTGAGGACATTCCTCCCTTATAAGGACCTTTCCCCGTCCAGACATAGTCGATGTGGGATGTTAGCCACTGTGGGATGCTAGGGCGTAACTCCTTACAATATATTGCTATGATTGTCCCATTTATATCAAAGGGATTTGCAACATATGAGGGGATGAAATTTGTGTGCCTTTTCTTTCTATCTTTCATCTCTTTCTCTTTGTTTCTTTTTCAGGATAATTATGAAAACAAGATTTACATTTAGGTATACTATTCAATTACACATTAACAATAATTGATAATTATTTATAAATATATATGTTATCAGATTAGATCTATATTTTATTTATGGCCAAATCTTTAAATTTCAACACATGAAGGTAAGGAAGTTAGCAATACACACATATAGAGAAGGCATGTCTTATATGTTAACTTGTATAAATGCATATAAGAAGTGTAAATACTAATTGACAAGAAAAAAAAAACATAGGACAAAAGAGATAGATTGACATAATAGCAAACCTCAAAATCATCTAGGTCAAAGAGACCCAATCTAGGGGGATGAAATGAAATTTTCATCAAATTGTGACGGTCTCTTCTTGTTGCATACTTCATATTTGTTCGCATCTTGGGTAATGATTCAAGATTTCGCCAATGATACAGGCTAAGTTCCTTAGTTTTGAGAATGAAGAAATAGGCCACGCTGGCGATACTTGAACAAATAAACCCTTGAGACTTTTCAAGTAAACATTGGAGGAAGGTAATTCTCTTATAGCTGTTTCCGGCGCATTAAGAAATTGCAGTTCCTCATTTTCCTCCAGATTATGTGGCAACTTCGAAATTTGTAAGCAATCCATAATGGACAGATCATTCAGAGGCTTAAATTTACCAAAACTACTTGGAAGGCAAACAAGATTTCGGCACCTATTTAAAGACAAAGTAAGAAGGCCAATCAAGGAGCCCAAGGATGGTGGCAGTTCCACTATAGCAGTCCCATCTAGTATAAGTTGTGACAGAGCAACCATATTACCCCCGAATTCGGGAACTTTCCCGGCATTTGTGCAGTCATCCAAATGTAAAATTTTCAGAGAATTCATTTCCAAGTTTTCTTGAAGCTTTTGAAGATTTATACACTGTTTCAACCTCAACTAGGTTTATGCACCAGCTAAGATCCAATGTTTTGAGATTTGGAATTCCAGCAAAATTTGGAGTTCTAATAAGATCAATGGAGCAATGCAAGTTGAGAGAAACAAAATTTGAAAATGACTATTCATCAAAATAAAGTAAAAAAAAATGAGAAAAAAATTAGTCTTTAAAATTAGCGGATTTCAGATATCTAAAAATTATATTCATAGTTAAAGATTATACCAGTGAGTAAATGCAAAATTGATTTATTTTGTTATTTGGCATTTCAAGGTGTACAAGTTCATCTAGTGGTACTTCACGTCGCAAAGATTTCAATGGGTAGTCCCTCATATGAGAACTTTCAATCCACTCGGAAGACATTTTAGGCCAAGTGGAAGAAGCAAACTACCTGATGCAATGAGCAATATAAGGTTTTTGAGAAGACTTCAGGGTCCCAATGAGCTATACGTAGGCTTGAAAAATTGAGAGCTACAGCTTGAATTGATTCGGTTTCCTAATAAATATAAAATTGTGATGCAGATGAGATGCAACAGAGGGTAGAAGACAAAATTAGCTTCACATGTGTGTAAAGAATAAACTTACCCTATTATTTCGAAGTACTTTATCATTATCTTTTGGAGACCATAACCTACTACGTTTGCAAGTTTCACTGGACATTCTTGATAAACGACATTTCTACCCATTTCTTCAAGTAAATCATGCATCCCTAAGTGCCTAATTTTATCAAGTGTTACCAGTGATTTTTCAATGAAATATAACATGTTATCTAGTCAAATCACGTACAAGACATTTGTCTATGTCAAAAATATCAACTATTGAAGCAAATTGTCAAACATTACTGGAAACATAAGCTTCATGTTTAATTAATAAATAAAAACATAAAATCATTTGTTCTAAAATGCATAATTTCATTATATTTCATTTCCTATCTATATATAAAATACAATAAATTTACAAGTAAATTAACATCAAAGAATAATCAACTCATTCATTAAAAATCAAAATGTTCCAAACAACAAAGTCGGTTCAAAATCAATTTTCTATAAAGGGTAGGATCACCTACTCACTTTACAAGGGTCAAAGAAGATATTTGGTCACTAGTTCCAGTTATGAAGTTGTCCTATTACCTCAAAATTTCAGCAACTCCAAGTTCTAGTTTATAAGAAATTCATGGAAGAATATGCAAGATAAATAAAATCATTATAATTCCATAGAACAAATAAAAGTGAGTGAGCCACTCACCATGATCCTCTTGTTTAAAGTTTAAGGCCTTCCAAAAGCCCAATCTAGAATCCCACATTAAGCCTAAGTATGAAATCCTTGAAAGTGATTTATGAACTGCAAAAGATTGTTTCTGAATAGCCTAATTGCTTCACATCACTACAACGTTTTTTACTTTAGGCAACATCACTACCACATTATTAGGCAATAAGCTTCTTATCGGTATTTGTAACAAATAGTGCAGCATAAAATGAGCATCATGAGTCTTATAGCCAGA
>JANHAO010026364.1:0-11109 GCA_026873985.1 Saraca asoca | reverse complement strand
CCTCACATCAATGTTTATTGCACAATTTTTTTTATAACATTCTTACTTATTTATCTATTATCATTGAATTTTTCTTAGGGTTCAAATACTTTTTTTGTGTGAGAAATTCAATGGTAATAAATGAATAAGTAAGGATAATGTGAAGAAAGAAAATATTCATTGAGCATTATTCTTTTTTTGCGATTTTATAGTGATAGGCCTTTGAAAATTTAATTTCAAAGGCATAAATTTATCATTTTTTATATAAATTCTTTCAGCACGTATCTAAGTTATGTGTAATAAATATATAAAAATTTATAACCCTATCATTCAAAATTTTAATAAAAATTGTAAAAGTTTTAAAAATTCTATGAAAAATTATTAAAATTTATATGAAAATTTATAATTTTTAATAAATAAATTAGAAAAAAAGATATGATTTTTTTTTCAATTGTATCAGTCATAATTTAGGTTATAACGGTGATAATTATTTATAATTGTGTTGTCAATTGCGACAATTGTCATTACCTACTTTAGTGAGAAAGGTGTAGATATCTATTTTTGTGAGTTTACCAAGCATATTCCAAAAGATACTGTAATATTATGTTGGTGGACTTATTACGTCGTCCTGCTTGCCATTTGAGGACGTTTCTGTTGTTTTGTGCTTTTGTTTTATTTGTTTTTATTATTTTCTAGCATTTGGGCTCTGAGCCAAGGAGATTTGCGGAACTCACCTTCGTTGCCTACCTTGGACAGTGGCAATCCACCGTTGATCTCTCTATTGAAACCCTGTAAATCGGAAGACGCGACTTTGGCATCATTTCCACATTAGCAATGGCTTCGTGATTATGTTCAGGGTACATTCGAGCCGAGTTCATTCAAATATTTATATGCTTAAGTTGGAGTTTAAACTCAAATTCATTGAATTTTAAAAATTTAAGTTGAAACTTTAGTCTAACTGAAATATAAACTTCAACAAATTCAATCGAGCAACATATTATTCATCCAAATTTTTTATTAAATTTAGAATTTTTGAGTTTAAACTTGAGTTTCGATTAAATAGGATACTAAATAAGCTTATGAAATCTTACATGAGTTAGGTAGTTTATTATTAAATCTAAATTTGAGCATATAAAAAATTGTTTTTCACAATTAAATCAAACATAAGATTTTTTATTCTTATGTTACATATTAATATAAGATTTTTCTACAATCATTAAGTTCATAACAAAATACCTATATTATTATATTATATCAATAATTACATTTAGCAAAAAGTTAAATACAAGAAAACTAATTATTTTAATCAAAATAAGATGAGATTCATCAACTACTAATTTAATGGAATTATTTATGTATTATAATATTATATAATATAAAAATAAAAAATATATATTTCTTATTATAAGACATGTTTAGGCTCACGGATATATTTATCAACAATTTTGTTAATTGTGGTTGCAGTTACAAACAACAATTATTTTAATATTTAAAAGATAAGTTGTCACTAAATTTTTCGAGAAAAAATTAGAAATAAAAAAATTACATAAGGTTTTTCTCAAAGGAGATGATTTAGGAGCCAAATTATTTATTAGAAAGGTGTTAGGCACCGCACAACACTCATTAAATAATTATCTTCTAAAGAAGGATCAAAGTTATCATAGATCATGAAATTATTTCTTCTTCTTTTTTTTTTTTTAAATGAATTCACATAAAAGAATAAATTCTTTTTAAAATAGAGTAAATAAATAATTTTGAAATATTGAATCCTATAAATCAAATATTTCATTTTTTATATTTTTCTATTTTTTGAGTTTTTATTATATGTAAAACAAGAAAAAATAATAATGTCATACCTATATCTTCATGAGATTTCAATTACCATGAAAGAGGAAGATGTCATACCTATATCTTCATGAGAATAATGTAGATGACGGTACCTTTCTTCTTTATTCTTCCATCCTCCCTTTTTTAACCGTAGTAAAAATTTAAAAAGTTATATTAAATTTCATAAGTTTCTTCCTTCTCCCTCACCGTGTTTTCCTTTTCTTCTCTTGTCAATATTTTTTCAGATAGTTTATTACATTTCTTCTCTATGATTTTCCGTATCTTCTTTCTATGATTCTTGACTCCTCTCTATGATTTTGGTTTTCTCTCATCTTTATGATTTTTTGTGTGTGTCCCTCTTCCCTGTGATTTGTCAACACTCTTCCTATGATTATTCAATCTATCTTCTTTATGATTTTTCAATATCCATTCTCCTTTGACGTATATTTTATTTGTAATTTAGAAGGATTTTTAAGTATTAATTATCTTAAATCTGTTTGTCCTCCCTTCTCATTCTTCTAACTAAAAGATAAATAAAATGATAAATAAATATATAAATATTTATTCTTTTTTATCTTCTTATTTTAATTAAAACAAAATGAAAACATTTTTCTATATCTCTTTAGATGTATTTAAACTTAATTTATTAATACAAAATACTAAAGAAAATAAACAACGATAACAATAATAACATCATCATCAACAACAATAATAATAATAAGTTATTTTATCTAAAATAATTACTAATGCTTAAAAGATAATTAATTAGGGGAATGATGAACCCTCAAATAAGAGTCTAATTATTTTATCTAAAATATTTTTTGTAAGAAAAAACTTTACTTGTTTATATTTATAATTATAAAAATTAAGATTAAAAGAATATTTATTGGTATAAAATTATATGTAAGGTTCTATAAGGAAAAACAATATCCAAATTGTTTTTGTCAGATAGTGACTCCTTTGTTAATTTGTTTTATTAATCAGAAGAGGTATGCCATAGAAGTCCTGAATACTTTTCTATTGGGTTCTGCATCGTTGTCTTTGGCTTGTTGGAATTTTTGTCATAGCCAGTCCATGGATATGACAAAATAACAAGCGACAAGATAAGTTACCTTTGAAGCCGGGTTATCCGTGGTGACATTGATAAATGCTTAGCAGTGATATTATCTCTGGGATTTGTTTCACACGGACTCACCCAAAAAGATATGATCATATGAAGAATTATCTATTTTTTGGGATTTTTGGACTTTTCAATTAATCAGATTTTGTCATCAACAAATCCCTAACAACTCCATATCACCTAACAGATGTTACTACACCCGTTGCCTTATCATGATGCATTACAGAAACATTAACTTCAAAATTTAAAAATTAAGACAGAATTGGTAAGTGAATATTGATGAAATTTGGCAACATTTGATAATATTAGATCAAGTGATTTCAATTACCATGAAAGAGGAAGATGTCTTTACATGCCTTTTTCTCAAATAACCACCAAAAAGATAAGTTGTCTTTGGAACCTAGTTATCCATGTTGACACTAATAAATGCTCGGCTGTGATATTATTTTTGGGATTTCTTTTACACGAACTCACACAAATGGATATGATCATATGAAGACTTATTTATTTTTTGGGATAAAACTCTTGACTTCACATAATTCTATTTAATTCTCTTTTTTTATACTTATTTTAAATAACTTTGACTATTAGTAGTTACAAATAATGATGAAGATGGGTGATGGAAAAGAGTAATATCAAAATAATTCTTTTTTCATGTTTGTTTGAATACAAGAAAATCATACTTTTTAATATAAAACATGGAATTAATAATAAAATTTAATTTTTTATGAATAAATATGAAAATAAAAGTAAAAAATAAATATAAAAATAAAAGAATTGGTTAGATTAACATGGTGGTTGGTACTGAGGATAGATGGAAAGAATAGCAAAAAGGTTGTGATTCGGAAAAAAAATTCTTTGAAAAAAAAATCATAAAATAAATTTTTATCAAGATATGATTAGAAGTTTTAAGTTTTTTTTTTTTTTTTTACCAGTAACAACACAAAAATTTTAATTAAAAATTTTGATCAACTATTTAAACTCTTTATCATTAAACCATGTCTAATGATTCAGAACTTGTTAAGTTTTAACTTTAGACAGAACAAATGAATTCATAAGCTTCAAAGTCTAAAGAATATATATATATATATATATATTTAAATACAAATAATTTACAGAACCAATTACTGCAAAAACTTAACTTACTTTTTAATATTTATTTCATTTTTATATTGATTCTTTGAGTTCTTGTTTTACATTTTATTGCTTTCTATATGAGGACTGTACAGGAGAGTACGTGGAGGGCATCTTTCAGCTAGCTGACCTATAAAATTGTGAGTATTGTAAAACGACTTGCAAAGTCTCCGGTGAGCACTGCACAACAAGTACCGCACATCCAGCCGGAAGGGACCCTCCCCGTAATGCACAAGTATTTTGATAAATTTAATTTTGAGTCTAATTCATTTATTATTTACATTAAACACATTAATCTAATTGCAATCTAAATTTGTATAAACTCAAATAAAATATTTTATATTTATGTTCGATTATCATGTTATATAAAAAATTATCACTTCTAAATAATACAATTCAAATTCAATCAAATATGTCATAATAATCAAGTTTTCTTGTCTCTATGATCACCAAATACACTTCCTTAAAAAATATTCAATGTCAAAACCCTAATAATATAGATAAATATATTTTTTCTAAACAAACATATGGGTTTTTCCTATAATTTGAAAGACAATCTATGCGCCATCTCATATAGACTTGAAAATAAAATTATAAAAATTATAATCATATATTTTTTTATTTGTATTGGATAAACCATCGCTCCTAAAAAGACAAAAACGTTCACAGAACATGATGAATAATATATAAGTATATTTGCTCCTAAATTTACACCACAAAACCTTCTCTTCGTACTTGTTTTTCATACTTGACTACCATGTTGATTCACAAGACCAACTTATGATAATATTAAGAGGACCAATCATACAATATGTAATGGTTAAAATTCATGTTGCCTTTCAATAGTACGTTACTTATCACAGAATTATAACAAGCCTTGAGGACTTGTTCATTATAATGATCAATAATTAATAATCACTGTAGTTAATTAGTATAAATTAAGTGTACAAATTTATTTTATTTTTAGAAGACTTTTAATAATAATTAATTTTCTTATTAGAGAATTAATGTTGAAAGACTTTTAATAAAAAAATTGTTTATTGAAAAGTTACTTTAGGTAACTGACTATTTAAATCGTGATTTTCACCTAACATTAATTTTTAAATATTTCCAAAAGCTTAAATACTATAAGGAAGGAGAAGATCAACTGTGATGATGTTATTTTGAGACATTATTCATTTTTGGCATAACCTATTCCAAATAAACTCTAATTTAGCACTAGTTCTTCTGGCTTCTTGGTCCTACCCAATTCCCTCTGAAAACACTTAGAGTTGTTTTGTTTTGGTGAAAAATATTTTTTATAGAAATAGTCTTATTTACTTGTATATATAATTATAAAATATTAAAATAATAAAAAATATTCTATTTGTTTAATTTTAACACTACTTGCTAAGTCTTTTGTGAGCGCTGCACAAGAAGTACCACACAACCAGCCGGAAGAGGCCCTCCCCGCAATGCACAACAAATATTTTGAACTATTTTAATTTTGAGTGAGTTCTAATTTATTTTATCTATTATTTATGTTAAACGGATTAATTTAATTATAATTTAAATTCATATAAATTTAATTTAAGTTTATATAAAGTATTTAATATTTATATTAGATCATTGTATCATATATAAAATTATCACTTCTAAATAATATAATATCCAAATTCAATCAAGTAAGTGATAATTATTAAGTTTGTGTCTCTCTCTCCAATACCTGTAGATCTTTTACGAGATTGTAAAAGATGCTCTTTCCATGATTACAAGAGTCACGGATGAGATTAATGTTAACAAGTACAAAAAATAATATATAAACAGCTGCTTTTTGTCTCACTAATTTAGTGGAAACATTTCAAGAAGCAATTGTTTATATAAGTGGGCAACTAAGAAAAAAAGCTAACCTATGTATCATGTGAACACGGATACATGTGGCTTTGACATTGACCAAAAAAAAAAAAAAAGGCTCCTTAAAGATTGCTTCGTCAGGCTTACCTTATTTTCACGTGTGGCTGGTAATCCTTCTCGTTATGTAATACATGTTATCAATTTTAAATTAATATATCAGTCGTTTAATAACTCAAGTCACAGTAATAGATAATGGAATAAAATAAATTTTAAATTTCTATACAATGAAATCCTATGCTATTGTGCCCTTTGTTAAATAAAAAAAAAAAAAGAAAAAAGAAAAAGAGAGGAGGGCCAATCAGCCCCTTGATTTATTTATTTATTTTTTAAAAAAGGAGAATGGCCATTCGGCCTGCATTTGAAAGCAACCCGACGTCCTGCCGCTGGTCCAAAAAGAAAGAGTTGAAACCCTCCTCTGTCCTAACCCTTCTTCGTAATTCCTTCTTCCCTTCAACCAAATGACCATGCCATCAGCTCCGCCAGCATTTTGCTGCCCACCTTAGCTGCAACTTTCAATCACGACCAAGGAGCTGTACTGTTGCTGCTTCCATGCTGTGGCTTCAGGCAAGGAGCAGGGGTGTTGGGCGAGCCAACGTCATTCTTTTCATCATCGATGCCGTAAATGATCGGGATCAACTGGGTTGAAGCCGGCTAATGCAGAAACACAGCAGGGTTGTGTCTTCGATTCTACCCGACAGCTGGAAGTATCTTAGAAGCACTTGTTGCTTCGGATTTCCCTGTTGAAACTGAATGGTTGTTGGGTTCTATTAAAGGCTTGTAAGCTCTGGGAAGTTCTATCAAATTGGAAGATATTACAGCTTGATGTCAAGTCTGCCTTTCTCAATGGCAATATACAAAAGGAGATATTTGTTGATCAACCTCTAGGTTTTATATCAAAAGGCTAAGAAGATAAAGTCTATCTACTTAAAAAAGCCTTGTATGGCTTGAAACAAGCCCCAAGGCCTTGGTATAGTAGAATAGATGAGCATTTGCTGCAAGTGGGGTTCAGAAGGAGTCTTAGTGAAGCTACTCTTCATGTGAGGTAGGTTGATAATGATTTATTCATTATCTCCTATTTTCTTGGTAGGAGGTTCACCAAACTGAACTAGGAATCTTCATAAACCAAGAAAAATATGCTAAGGAAGTATTGAAAAAGTTCAGCGTAGAAAATTGCAAAGCTATGAACATTCCTCTAGCTCAAAATGAAATATTGAGTAAGGAGGATGGAAGTGATAAGATTCATGCTGGAATGTATAGAAGCTTAATTGGTTGTTTGCTTTATTTAATAGCAATAAGGCTCGATATTATGTTAGTTGCAAGTCTAATGTCTAGATTCATGCATGCTCCAAGGGAAATGGACTTCAAAGCAGCCAAAAGAGTTTTAAAGTATGTAAAGGAAACTTCAAAACTTGAGTTTGCTACACAAAAGAAAATGATGCTCATTCTACATTGGTTATACAGATAGTGATTGGGTTGGCTCACTTGATGATATGAAGAGTACTTCAGGTTTTACTTTTAGTATTGGTTTAGGAGTTATAAGTTGGAATTCAAGAAAACAAGATGTGATGGCTCAATCTATAACTGAAGGAGAGTACATAGTTGATATAGCTGCTGTTAAGCAAGTCATATGGCTTAGGAAAATTCTACAAGACTTGCATTAGATGGAAGATGCTACCACTATTATTTTTTTTAACAACCAATCTGTTGTTGTTATGGCAAAGAACCTTGTTTTTCATGTAAGAATAAAGCATATCAAGATCAAGTATCACTTTATCAAAGAAGCAGAAAAAGAGAATGAAGTGAAGTTAGTCTATTATAGCAGTGAAGTTAGTCTATTATAATTTGTTGATGCTTGCCTTTGCTTGGTTCTATCTTAATTATAAGATTTGTGTAAAACTTATATCACAGTTTTCAATTGATTGACTGTATAAAGCACTTAATGTAAATGAGTAAGTGTAACACATTAAAAAAAATTGAAAATTCAAATCTGGTGGACCATATTGAATGCCTTAAGTTTTTCATTGTGGTCAAAGCATAATTTTCCCTTTTTCTAGGGATTATAATGAGAATTTAAGTGTTGGTGGAGGCCAAAATGTAATTTTTCCCATTTTGCTTTTCTGTACTCAGCCGGTCTCCCCACGATTTTTTTCATTTTTCTTTGTAGAAACCTCAGCTACACCCGGCACCCTGCTGCTTCTCGTTCTCCTTCCTTCTTCATCCCATCGATTTTCTGGACACTCTTTACTACAACCAGCTTTTTCTTCTTTCCTGGTCCAATCTCCCTCCTTTTTCAGCCGGTTCCCGAAACAGCTACCGTCTTAACCGGAGTCGTTCGATAGGGCATCTTCGGCTCAGCTCCTTCTTCTTCGACTGCACTCCCGTCAACCACTACAAGTCTGACCGGTTCTTCGACGCTGGCACAGTTGGGGTGAAGCATCGAGCTCGACCGACCGGCCATACAGCTACCCAGTTCGGTCAACCCTGACTTCCCCTGCTTTCGGTATTAGCTCTGGTCGCCGTGGATCAGCCCGGCTCGACTTCATGCTCCTCTCCTCAACTTTGGCCAATAACTTGGTTACTGAAAGGAAGCTCATTTACCATTATCTTCTTCTTCTTCTTCTTTTCATCCCTCTCTCCCTCTCTCTCCGCCTGTCTGCTACTGCCGGAGCAGTCTTCAGATAGTCATGTTTCTCTGCATGCCCAGATGGCTCATTGTGGGTTTTCACCTATTTTTCATCATCAGTTGTGCTCTCTCTTCTCTCTTCTGCTCATTCTCATTGGGCCAAATCTAAACGAACCCCACAATTGAAGGATTCGCTCACATACATTTGGCCTTTGCCTCAGCAATTTAACTTTGGGGAACAGACACTTAACTGTGGACCCTGCTCTCTCTCTTGATGTGGTCTGCAATGGTGCTGGTCTGCCATTGTTAGAACTGCTTTCGATAGATACAAAGGGATTATTTTCAAGCACAATCATGAGCTTTCTTTTCTTAGGAAATTGAGGGAAAAAAATTTGTGTATGATATTAGTCAATAGAAGATTACTGTTCATTTTGCTAGTGAACAGGTCCGTTACTTTCACTGGGAAATGGGTCTACTTTTTTTCTTTGTTTTATTTAATGAAAATTTCGGTCCTAAAAGTAATTTCCTTTGTTGCACCTTCAACTTGGAGTGGATGAAAACTATACTTTGATTGTTTCAAAGACCAAGGGGCAATCAATTACTGGGGTAGTGACAATTGAGGTACATTGCTAATTATAATTTGTGGTTTAAGTTTTTATGGTGTTCAAGGGTAATTTATGGATACCATATGACTATTGGTTGTTAAATTTGACAAATAGCTGATTTTGTAGCTTTTTTTTCCCGGACTTATTTCAATGCTATTTTGGAATTATAGTTGCTTATTTGGATTTCTGAATTTTCTTTGTATTGACTGAATGCTATTTTTAGATTAATAATTTCAATATTAATGAGCATCTATAGCCATAATTGGTGTGAAAAGATGGGATAGATGATGTAATGGATCTGTGTTGTTCATGTCATGTTAAGATTATAGCTAGATAATATTAATTTATGAAGAAAGCACATGCTGAAAGACATCCAGATGGGCTGACATGGGTTAATTTCTTCCTGTTTAGGTAGGATGATTTGCATTTGAATGTCTCTCTAATTGATCTTATTTACTAGTATTCATGGAAATAATCACCACAGTTCGAATACTGTTGCTGTAGCTATAAAGGATATGCCTTTACTCTGCCATTTTAAATGCAAAAACTTGTTACTGGGATTCCAATTCCCTCATCAACTATCATAATTTCTTGTATCGAGAACAATTTATTCATGCACTGTTGCTGTCTTTCCAAAAATGTGTAATGCACGTCCAGTGTTCAAATGCTTTTCCCAACATGTCATAAATTATCAATACCAGCAATTACCATTTATTGTTTGAATTAATTCTTATGAAGACTTAGGCAGTAATGCGCTTGACCATGTGACGAATTTGGTGCCTTCAATGCTTTATGTAGGACACCCTCCTCTTTATTAATATTGCTGGTATCATTTCACAGATGGTTTCCCATGTGAATTTGAGCCTACTTTATAATTTTACAATATTTATCATATGGAGAACATCTGATTTATAGGAATACGCATCTTTTTAATCCACCACTTAATTTTGCATGTTCATTATTGGAGAAGTTTAAAGTGCCTGTTAATTCAAGTGGTTGTATGCCAAATGACACATGAGCTTGGGGTTTAAGAATACAAGTACAAGGAACATATAGCCAACAACTATCTAAGTGTTAGGATATCCTTACTGTCACTAAAACATACTGTCATTATATCATTAGAAGACTAATAATGCCAGAAAATATTGTACTATGTTTATTTATTTTGATTTTTGCTTCATGACTGCTTGCATTAAGTTGACTTTCATTTTTATTCTTTTTGTATTTTTTGAATTGGCTTAAAAAAAAAAGATTAAGGTGAGTATACTTTTAATCTCATCATTGAGTTCTTTAGGTTATGACCTTTTCCTTGATCTTCTTTTAGGAATCCCAACACATGGAGCTGTACTATTTTTTATGATAGCTTTTGGTGTTATGCCAACAATCACATTCAAGTATGTGCTTCTTATATCTGTTGAAGTTTAGGTTTCAAGCTATGTAAAAGTTCATGTCTTTAACTTTCTGAAAATATGAGCATATTACCAAATATAATCTTTTACTCTAGTTAACACATTATCTGACATGAACCATTATTTTTCAAGTGTCTTTAAGTTTGAAAATAGAAACTTGACATGACCTTTTCTTTGATTATAACTCATATTCCTTTAATTATTTAAAAATAAAATTAACTTGTCATGTTTCTTTTGTAGTAACATTCTTTTCTTTCTTGCAGGACAATTTACTATATTTTAGATTGCATTGGAAGACAATATTTTTTTTAACGTTTAAACTAATTCTAAGATCTTATGTATTCTTTTTGTTTGTATTCTTGTAAACGAAATGGAGATATTAAACTGAGAACTTTTGTATGTACAAGTGTGTCATTTTCCTATGCAAATTTACTAATAACAATGAATGCAGCTGAAATATCTTTTGCACTTGCATAGGATGCGTTGGTTGGAAGTTTATTTGCAATGTTATAATGATTT
>JANHAO010026363.1:0-11117 GCA_026873985.1 Saraca asoca | reverse complement strand
TTCTCACCATGGGCTTCATCTTAAGTATGCAATGCACGATGAATGCATTATAAGATGAATAATCAACCTTTTTATATCCAATCCATAGAATGTATAGTTGTGGATGCCATAGCACTCAATCAAATTGGTCTAGGGCACTCAACTACACTAACACTTTTTTTAGCGTCCTTGCGCTGCGGCAAGGTCATAGCTTATTGCCAAATTTTTGTGCTGAACTCCACTTGTTTAGTGGTGCTTCCATACCTCAGCGAGCTCTTGGCTTTTACCTTAGTTTTAAGTGTATCATTCAGGTAGGCTTTGCATCGTCTCACCCTCGAATGCATTTTTCTTATCATGAGGTTAGCTTTACGCCATCTCACCCTTGGATGTGTTTTGATAGCGAGATGATAGCTTGTTGCTAGATGAGATCATGAACCCTTACCATAGCAAGCTCATTGTTCAGTCTTGCAACAATCTTGTTGCTCAGTCCTACAAAAATCTTATTGCTTAGTGAGACAACAATATTGTTGCTCATCGAGGTAGCAATCTCATTGCTCAGTGGTTATTTATAGAATTTGCCCTTACCAGCAATCTCATTACTCAATCCCGTAGTAATCTCGATGCTCAGTAAAGTAGCAATCTTGTTGCTCAACCTTGCAGCAATCTTATTGCTCAACAAGACAGCAATTTCATTGCCCAAGTTGGAAAATTATTCTCCTTTGCTCCCAATTTGTGGGATATGGCTCATTTTGGATGTATCAATAGGGTAGGCTTCGTGCCATCTCACCCCCGAATGTAGCCATATGATGGTGGAAGCTCGTGGCTAATTTGATAACATTTCTAAATTTTGGCCAATCGGCTATGAATAACATTGATTCAACTTAGAATGTTTTCTTTCATATAGCATTTCACTGGACAATTCATTTAAGGATTTCAAAATCGCCACTAATCTTAA
Organism: Saraca asoca; assembly: GCA_026873985.1. Taxonomy (NCBI): domain Eukaryota; kingdom Viridiplantae; phylum Streptophyta; class Magnoliopsida; order Fabales; family Fabaceae; genus Saraca; species Saraca asoca. The sequence goes on along the minus strand of JANHAO010026363.1, from coordinate 10,183 downwards.
GAAAGTATTACAGGATCAAAATATAGTTCTAATGGAAGGCTCTGGCTCTCGACCCATGATTTGCTAGGTTTGATGAGCTTGTTACTTTAATAGGCCTACTACATAATCCTATAATGGACCCCTTCTGATGAGGTCTTCTATGGCATCTCTTAATGCCCAGCAATCTAAGGTGGTATGTCTGACCTCATTATGGTAAGTACAGAAGCTACTTGAATCTCTTGATCTGATGGGGGCTCTCATGGGTCTGGGCCTCCCAAAGTCCTTTTTGCCCTTCTTTGTGGCAGAAATCTTATCCTATGTGTCCGATAGGATAGTGTAGCTTTCGTAGTGACCTTGAGGTTGAGGTTGCTCAGCTCTTCTCTTTTTTGTAGGCTAACTACTAGGATCACTATCAAGATTTTCTTCACTCCTCTTCTTGCTCTGGGAGCTCTAGATGTTTCACCTTTATGCTTGGGCTCTTCAACACTAAAGGTTTCTTCCCATCTTATTTGTTTGGCAGCTCACTCATAAAATTCAGCGAGGTCTTATACTAGGGACTTGTACAAATTCTTACATTGCTTTCCATCCTTGTGAAGTACCACAGAGATCATTGTCAAGATATTCTCATCGGAAGGGTTTTCTACCGAGCTAGCTTTTTGCCTGAATCTAGCTATGTAATCCTTCAGTGATTCATTTTTTCACTGAAAGATCATGGTGAGGTGACAGGGGATGTGATCTTCTTTTTCAAACCTAATACTGATTAACAAATTTCTATTAACATTCTTCCTAACTACTGACACTACGAGTCGGGAAGCTTCTGAACCTTGCTCAAGGTATACCTCCCAATATGGCTGGGAAGACACAGGATTTGACCAAGGGGTCAATTGTTTGAAGATCCATTTAGACATTGAACGTATCCGAATGGTTGCTCTGGTCACTGTTCCCATCATACAGCTGGATCGTGGGCACTTTGAGTTTTTGTGGGAGGGGCTACATTTCAATCTCCACTGAGAATGGTGAGCTTTCCTCATAGCAAGGGTGGTTATTCTGAGATTGGGGGCACTCTTCTAGTTGTTTCAGCCTTTGAAGGACTTCCTTTATCACTAGATCCTACGTTTCAAATTGTAAGGTAGACCTTTTAACTCGTTGCGAGCCCCTGGATCGCTAAGTATCATGGTCTTCATGAGTTTCTCTTCGGGCTCCTTCACATAGCTGCTGAAGCTGTGTAAACATTTCTTCTTCCCTCTCGGTGCCTAGGCTTGCACCTATGCTAGTGCTTTAACAGTTTTAGCTAACTTTCTTACCACATTTTCAAGTGTCGGCTGATAGGCTACAAGCTGAATGGTCGGAGTACTGGAACTCCTGGTGGTCCTTCCCTCGTCATTGGAGTTGAACAGAAGAGTTGATCCAGAAACAAGCAAGGGCCCTCCTTCTAGCACTAACAATGTTGATGGTAGAATCTGGTTCTACCAAATTCCAGTCAACGGGTGTGGTTCTTGAACCCCCAAACTACTCTCTAGTTTATGAAATGTGAGGTGAGGAAGATGATGAAGAGGAAGAGGAATGGCAGAATGCAATATTTTTAACATGATTCGGCTAAATCTGAGCGGTATCAAACCTTACATCCATGATGAAGTTTTTTTTGATTTTCAAGAAAGGTTTATAGAGTTTTTTACTTGTTGTTCTCCAGCCCCCCTCTTCTAACGAAGAGTTCCTATTTATAGTGGAAGGAGGGGTTACATGCAATGATTGCAAGCTATAGTTCCATTACATCAAGAAATAAATATAAAAGATAGAAGCACTCCTATAATCTGGCTGTGCAGGCTGCTTTCTATGGGGTGGGCCCCTTTTATCGGCTGCAAGCTGGCATAAGTCTATCTAACACTTGGCCTTGCCAAGCTCTTGGCCGTGTGAGGTGTCCGTCTCCTTGAATAAAGATTCTCAATTCAGGGGTCGCTGTTATAGATTGCTTAGCAAGGTCGGTGTTGTCGTGAGCTCGATCAGGATGGTTGATTGCTCAACAAGTCGAGCTTCTCATGACCTCGCTGCATCACCTTTTTAGCGATGAGTAAGGTAGTGCTCGTTGGGTGTCCTCAGTGAGCTAGGTTACTTAGTTTCTGCCCAGTCCTTGCCGACTCATTCTTCAAAGCTAATTTTTACCCATAACATAACCTTACACAACAAATTCTCTATTTCAAAGTATTGTAGTTTCCAATGTTTAAATTTCAATTAAAGCATAATTATATTAATAAAAAAACATAAAACTTGGAAAGGAGCAGTACTTACTATCCAGCAACTGATTAGGGTTTGGATGTGCTGCTAGATAAGCATAGAGAAGGTAGAATGAAGCAACTAGCCATTGAAGGGTGACAAATGGTGGAACTGCCACCGAAAATGGTGGGGTATAGTGGCTGGTCGACAATAGGGCAATAGCTACTCCAGCGAGGAAAAGTGACTATCTGAAGTGAATAAAATGATAGATGTCATTGGTTGGGGAAGGATTAATCCACCACTCATGAGGATGCTAATGAGCTGATCAACTGGAAAAATGGGTAAGTTCACTGGAGAAGCTTGTTTAGGAAAAAGACGACGGAGATGAGCTAAAGCAAAGTGGCTACATGGCTGATCAGTGGTGGTTGAAGGAGGAGAATGGCAGTGCTGCATGATCTCAATGGTTGGAAAGTGGCCAGAGTTGTAAAAAATAGGGGAAGTTGAAATGGATTGGCCGGCATTACTGGAGGAGGGAAAGACCGATGTCCAGCTACCCAGAAGGAGTAGAGGAGAATCAATCAATATGGCAACCTTGGTCCCTGAAAAAAGTGGAAGAAGAAGGAAGGAGTAGAGCCGATGCAAGGGAGGCTCCATTGCTCCTTTGATTTGGCAAGAATGGAGCTCAACTTAGAAGATCAACACGAAGAAGAGGCTACCAGATCGAAGAGAAAAGAAGAAGAAGCTGGATGGTAGCTGGGTTGCCAGAGACGAAGAAGAAATAGAGGAGCAAAGGGAGGCTGGTGATGCTGGGGTTTTCTAGAGAAAATGAAAGTATTAGGGAGGTCTACATTGATAAAGAAAAATAAAGAGGGAAAAAAGAAAAATATAAAGAAAGATAAAAAGGGGAAAATCATGCTTTGGCCCCAACAAAACTTCAGCATACTCACTGTAACCCACCAATAATAGAAAAAATTATGCTTTTGTTAGAATGAAAAATTTAAAATTTTCATTATAGTCCATCAGATTTTCAATTTTTTTTTCCTGAGGTGTTACAATTTTTCTTCTACGTGGATGAGTTAACACATGGATTTACTTGAAAAGAATGGTGCTATAACATATTGTTGAGAAGAGCATATCACAATTTGCGTCATGAGTATTGATAAGTTACAACATCCAATGAACGCTTGGTGGAATAAAATATACAAGATACGTAGTCTACTATCATTTTTGTCTTCTATGTAGTATCTAATTTATGTTGGCGGGTTACATATTAATGATGATGATCTCAGGCTTGATCTTTGCTGATTAGGCATAACTATACTGTGATCAATACAATTCTCCGTGTCTATTAATTAAAGTTATACTTTCAGATCATGAAACATCTATTTAATGTTTTAGAAACTGGACGGTACTTACTATTGTGCTATTTGGTGTGACTTGATTCAGGAAATAATTTTATCAATCAAACCGATCCAAACTGATATGTGAATCGGCAAAAACTGAAAAAAAATAAAAAAAAAAATTATCTGATTTTTAAAAATCGATAAGAATTTTTTTTAGACTGTCTTATTTTTAGATTAAGTTTGTTTAACAAATCTATATGTAATAAAAAATTAATAATAAAAGAAATTTAATACTTAATTAATTAAAAACTTATTAATTTTAACTATTGATTTAATCAGTTTCTTCAATTAAATTATGATTTGATGATTTTTTTGATTCATTATCTAATCCAGCTTTTAAACATTGCATCTACTTTTTCTTCAATTTCTTTTATGAATGGCATCAACTCCATGAACATATAGAAGATTCTGACCACTTCTACATATACCTTGATAGAAAAGAAAGTTCAAGCATGACCATTTCATAGAGCCTTTAGCATCAATTTCTTTTGCTTGGTCCTTAATCATTTATGCTGGGCCTTTGTAGCTGCAATGCCAAACCTTATTAATTGGTTGACACGAAGCAAAAACACCAGTTAAAACCATAAGAGAGAGAGAGAGAGAATGAACTAAATTACATTCATATCCCTTGAAATTTTATCTAATTACAGTCGCATCCTTTTATTCTATAAAATATATACTCAACTTCCCTTTTTCTTTTATTTAATCTTTCACTCACTTTCCCTATAAAAAAAAAATGAGATAGAAGTATATATTTTTCAAAAATAATAATACGTGCATGTCATTAGATTAATCTTCATATGAGGTAAATGTGATTTATGCAAAAGAGTAAAAACACCAGCTTCCTTGCGTTGAAGCCAAGTTTAGGCCATATGGGAAGGAAGGGTTCTATGCAGGATTGAATTCACCAACGTAACATAAATTCCCTGGGAAGGAGGGCTGCAATACTTCGTAAACATGATCTCATGCGATAATCAATATCATTCCATTAATTAGTTCTAAAGATATTCAAAATTCTGACCACTCTATTTACCTTTTCAAGATAAGTCACATTAATTTAGTAACAAAATGAGGACATTCATTTCAGCTAGAAACTTAATTATGTTAATTATCTATAAAGAAATTTTTAATTGACTAATTACTTAGCAAATAATGGTGGTAACGGATTCAAGATTCAAGTGATGGGTGTCCAAATTCAACATGTAATAGGTTAAAAATAAAATTATATTATAAATATTACTGTTATCAGCAGAATTTGGCATTGCAAAGTGGGATGGCAAAAATCTAGAAGGAGCCAAGTTTGACAAAGGGACAAGTTCATCAGACCACAAGGTCACTGTGCAAAAGACCTTAGATTGTTGAAGATCCGAGCTTACTTGTCAAATGATCTCAAGGTCGCGAACCAGCAGCAGCCCCAATGTTCAAACTTGAGCTCATATGGACGAAGCCTTACCCTGTCAGAAGCTCACTGAAGTCAAGCATAAAGCCAACAAATGACTTGCACCACCATTTTGCAAATACAGACATCAGGTCCCACACTTAGAAAGTAACTTGCAAAAGCCAGTCTATAGTACCTTAGGTAGTCTTGTACATTTAATATTTGATGTAACAGATATACAGTTTATTTAGTTCCATTTGTACCCCTCCATGTTTCTATAAATGGGGGGCTAGAACCTTTGTAAAGAGACAAGCAAGAGATACTAGTAGAAAGTCTACTGGAAGCCATAGCAAAAGCTCTGTAAACACTCCTTCAATCTAATAAAATATCTCTGTGGATGTAGTGTCCGATGCCGTCCAGATTTGGCTGAACCACGTTAAATCTCCTGTGTATTGCTCTTTTCTCCTCCTTTCTCCTGCCATCCAACACCGCCTTAACGATTAGAGAACAACTTGGGTCCCCAAAGAACCCCCTCCCCCCCCGGTTAGCTAGATTTGAGTCTAACCAAAATCCACCGTCAACATTTTGGCATGCTCGATAGGCCCTGTCTATTCTCTGGTTGTCTCTCTGTCTCTCTGGTTGGATTTTACTCAAATTAAACTGGCAAAAGGAAAGGCCGTTAGGAAGTTGGATGTTATTGTCAATCAACTTGAATGTCATATTGCAAGTTCCTCTACTGCCAAAATTGCACACGGTTTGGTGTCCCTAGTTCATCACCAACCTATTGCTACTGCCCTTGAGACCAATGAAGCCCAAGCATGGCGCTAGTGCTGGGAAGCATTTGAAGGTTTGATGAGGAAGATGGCTAAAGGATTCCAGATGCTAGCCCAAGCACAGACTCAAGGTATGCAAAGACAGGCCTAAGTCATCGCACTCATAAATGTCTTCCAGTAGTAGTGGGCTAGAACTTTGAACAGAGCTAGCCGCAAGCACGTCTCAAATCGTCCCCCGCATGATGAGGAGGATGCGAGAAGCCACCAGGATTCCAGCCAAAAGTCTAAAGGATTGCCGCTAATGGTGGAAGAATTGTTCCAAAGGGTGAAGCAACCAGAGGTGCACCCCCAAGCTCAAGGTGATCGAAGCCATGCCAAGGAACGAACTCCTTTCTCCAGAAAGATCGAGATGGAGTTCCTCCCCTAGAAGCTCAAAATTCCTACCTTCCCATTGTACAATGGAGACAGCAACCCACATAATCACTTGGACATGTTCAATGATCATATGGATCTTTAGATGAGTAACCCCCTAGTCAAGTGCCATGACTTTCCCATCACATTGGTTGATGCTCCCTGAGTCTGGTTCAGGAACCTCCCGACCCATAATATCAACAGCTGGGAGGAAATCAACAAAAATTTCTTGACCACTATAGGGTGTTGAAGAGGCAGCTTACGCCCCTACCATCTCGCCACAATCTTCCAGCACAAGCATGAGTCTTTGAAAGACTACATTGCCTAGTTTAGGCACAAGATCGACATTGGGGAGAGCCCGTTCGATGAGAGTATTTTGACAGTAATATCTATTGGGCTATACAAAGATGGAAAATTATATAAAAGTATATACAAATCCCCAGTAGTAGACCTAGGAGAATTCTATGATTGAGTTGCCAAACAAATCAGGTGGGAGGAGATATTTGGTACAAAGAAGCCTAAACTAGATAGCCTAGGTTAAAGTAAGAGCAAGAATAGCCGTGAGGACACAAAGAGCAATTCCAACACCCAGCTCGCAAAGAAGGCCAAGGTCGAGTGACCTCAGCAATTGGTTTTCCACGAGCACTACAATGTCTTATCAGATTCTCCTAATAGGATTTATGTAATAGAAAGGAATAAAGAGGATTTCAAGACTCCCACTCCCTTGTGGGTACCCCGTGCAGGAAAAAATACGAACAAGTTCTACACATATCGCAATGAAGTGGGACATAACACTTCAGATTGCCGAGCCCTTAGGGATGCCATTGAGGATCTAATTAAGAGAGGGTACTTAAGGGAGTACGTATTACGGCAGACAGTGCAACAACTTTCCCGGCCTCAGCGGGACCCCGAATAGGAGCAACTTGTACTAGTGAGAACCACATACTAAATTTGTAATGTGATATACAAAAGTGGCCCAAAATTTTGTGTAGGTTGGTTCATGTAGATTCTTCTAAAAATTCTGGAACAGATTTGATTTGGTGTCAAAATTCTGAGAAATGCACACTTTGCAAACTGAGTCTCAAGTTATGATTGAGTGTCACAATCAATGCAATCAAGTATTCATAGCTTCCATTCAATTTAATCTCGTAGCTTTCATGCATCCTGAATTTTGTAGCTTTCATGTGTCCTAAATTTTACAGCTCTCATGCGATCTAAAGCTCACGCATACGAGTATATTTCTTAGCCATTGTCCGCATACAACAATCTCACCATGTATATGAGCAACTTTCTTAGCCACCATATGCATGTCTGTAATTTAAAACTCGCGAGTATGAGCAACTTTCTTAGCCACTGTGCATGCGCAGCAACCTTACTGTACGTATGAGTAACTTTCTTAGCCACCGTGTGTTGCAATCTTACCATGGATATGAGCAACTTTCTTAGCCATTGTGCGTGTGTAGTGACCTTACCACACGTACGAGTAACTTTCTTAGCCATCGTAATTGTGATCTTATCATACATGCAAGCAACTTTCTTAGCCACTACATGCACACAATGATCTCACCATGCATATGAGCAACTTTCTTAGCCATCGTGTGCATGTGTGCAATTTAAAGCTCATGTGTAGGAGCAATTTCTTAGCCACCGTGCACGCACAATGACCTTACTACACGTACAAGCAACTTTCTTACGCACCGTACATTGCGATCTCACCATGCATACAAGTAACTTTCTTAGCCACTATATGCACATGACCTAAATTTTACAACCATCATGCGACCTAAATTCCACAACTCTTGTGTGATCAAAACTTTGTAGCTCTCATGTAACTATGCATTTTAGTATCTTGTAGCCTACTCATATATTGCTCACTTATATTTAGACCAAATTTGTCTTTTGATCAAAAAAGTGTTGTTGATTGGCTATTCAATTATTCTTATGTGCAAAATTAACATTTATTGTTTGAGAATTGCTGGACGAATAGTCAAGTACTTGAAGAAAAAAGAAGAAAATTTTATTCCTCAAAAAGCCTCCGTAAGGTACATCTACATCAGAAAGAGTCAAAATACAAGTCAGAGAAAGCCATGGCCAGTTCTTCTGGAAGAAGGATTGATGCACAAAGGGAAAGTTTCCACCAATCAGAGGGCTAACAGCTGAGAGATAAACCTTTGCTGACCAGCTCATTTAAGTCCTTAACTTTCTTCTTCCAACTCCTCTTCTTTAGTAGTAAGCTCTTCCTTAACTTGACTCTCGAAATTGAAAGGCCTGAAGAGTCCCACCGGAACGGCTGAAAAGGGGAAGCCTCATAACTATAAGGATATAATCTGAGATTCATATGAGATCCCTCCATATTATAGGAAAAGTATTGACTTTAAAGCTTTTTATGCAACAAACCATACATGCCTCTCTCAGAAGACAGAATATCAGGAAATCAGGAGGTTTTTTTGAAACTTCCATTTGGTCACCCTCTGAAGGAAGAAGAGGACTTCTTGTGCTTTAAATAGACTTAGCCTAATCTAGCCGAAGGATCCAAAAGGAAACTCCCAACCATTCTTATTTAATGGCTTGAAAGAAAATGAGGCCAGTGCACTAATAACCACAAGATGCGTTTTGTGTGGGAAAATGAAATGGTAGGTTGACTTGAAAAACTTTGATAGTATAATCATCCATGGCCGAGATTAGAAATATCTTCCAATTTTGAATTTTGAATGGGCTGAATAAGGGCCCAATAGCAAAAACTTATCTATATGGCCTTTTGAGTCTTGCAAGGCTCTAGTTCATCAAAATCCCACCTTGCAAAAGGAACCAAGTGCATGAGATAGAAGCTCCAAAGTTATGATATATCGCGGCAGCATGAGCTTTTGCCAGCAGAAGTCTAACTCTTAGTCTACAAAGTGAACAGAGAGGTGGGGGCTAATGTTATCAGCAGAATTTGGCACTATGAAGTGGGTTGGCAAAAGCGAAGAAGAAGCCAAGTTTGATAAAGGGACAAGTTCACCAAACCATAAGGTCGCTGCAGAAATGACCTCAAATCACAGAAGATCCAAGCTTACTAGTCGAACGAGCATGAGGTCGTGAACCAACAACAGCCCTAGTGTACAAGCTCGAGCTCATATGGATGAAGACTTACCTAGCCAGAAGCTCGCTAAAGTCGAGCATAAAGCCAACAAACAACTTGCACCGCCATTTTGCAGATACAGACATTGGGTCCCATGTCTAGAAAGCAACATGTAGAAGCCAATCTATAGTACCTTAGGCAATTTTGTACATTTAATATTTGATGTAACAAATGTATAGTCTATTTAGTTCCATTTGTACCACTCCATGCTTTTATAAATGTGGGGCTGGAACCTTTGCAAAGGGGTAGGCAAGAGATACTAGCAAAAACTCTAGCAGAAGCCACAACCAAAGCTCTGCAAACACTCTTTCAATCTAATAAAATATATCCGTGGATGTAGGGTTCAGTGTCATTTGGATTTGGCCAAATCATGTTAAACCTCCTATGTATTTCTCTCTTCTCCTCCTTCCTCCTACCATCCAACACCTTCCCATTGCCTCAATGACCAAGAACAACTTGGGTCCCCAAAGAACCCCCTCCGTTGGCTAGATTTGAGTCTCACCAAAATCCACTATTAACAATTACTAAATGTATTTTTAATAATATAATTGAAATAAGGATAACATCTTAATATATACTTAAAGATTTTATAAGCTTTTATGAAACTTTGACATAAAAATTGCAATTTATTTACAATTTTGTTTGATAGACATATAATAAGTATATAAAAAATTATAACTTTATTAATTAAAGATGTATAAAAAATATTTAAATTTTTATATAAAAGATAACTTTTAATAAGCATAATCCTTACAATTAAATTTGTGAGACATAAGAGATTATACATGAAATATTTACAATTGCAATAATATATAAGAAAGCTGATCGCGCGTGTCGAGGCGGATCAAATTAGAAATTTATAAACTAGAGCTACCTAAACTAACTTGTAGCATAGGCAACCCAGGTC
>JANHAO010026362.1:0-11107 GCA_026873985.1 Saraca asoca | reverse complement strand
GATACAATTCAATAATCATCATGTTGGAATACAAAATTATAAATTATCTTATTAAAAAAAATGGAAAATTGCAACTTAGTCCTGCCACCAAAGATAGTTAACTTTGGGAGAAAAATAATTTAACTTTTCTTAAATTTTAATAAAATTATACAGATTTCTCTTTCAATTTCAAAACTTTACTTAGACTTTTTTTAAAATATAAAAAAATATTTAAATCTAACTTTAAATTTTTCAAAAAAAATGTTTAAAAAAGGACTATATAGTTCAAATTTAAAAATATGAAATATATTAAGTATTTTATTATTAAATATATATTTTGATTGAGTTTAAACAATTAAAATATAGTTAATAAAAAAATAAAATTTTGATGTAAATATAATATATTTTTAGTCATTTAAAGTTAATTAAATTATATCTTTAATCACAAAATATTACATTATTTGATTTGAATCTATAATCTTTCATCATTATTTCATTGATGAAAAATTTAAAATTAAATTTAAATATAATATTTTTTTTATATTTCAAAGAAGATTTGTATATGTTTTGAAATGAGAGGAAAGATCTGCATAATTTTTATAGAATTTATGGAGGTAAATGCATTTTTTTCTAATTTTGTGGTACCATGTTATTATTATATTCTAAAAATCTTGAATTTAATGTGATAAAGGGTTAATTTATGATTAACAAAAGGTGGAAGATCTTTAAAATCGTTGACAGGGTGAAAGAGTTGTGGTGACAAATTTATTTTTTAGATAATAGGTATAATTAAGCCGAACATTCTAGAGTGATGAAATATTACTATAATACTTTTTCTATTCTTTTTGTCAATCTTTTGATGTAATTTATAACATAATTAAAAATAATAATAAATAGTTTCAAGAAGGAAAATATATCTTATTAATTCATTCTTTATTAAAAATTAATTAATGCGTACATTAGTTAAATATTTATTAGAATCAGAAGAATAAACATGAAAAAATAGTAAAAATATTATTTGTTTTTCTAAAATCACGTGTATATATAAGAAGAAATCGAGAGGGTAACGTTGACAGCCCTCACTCTCCAATTTTCTCTTAAAAAATATATATAATAGCATAATGCTATTATTATCTATATTTAATGATTATTTATTTTATTAAATTAAAAAGCAGGGATGAAATGCTCCGTCTTTCAAAGATTCCATTCAATTTTCGGTCCACCACCATTACGCCAGTCATCTTTCTTTTCTCTCCACACTTTCCCACAAAGTCCTTCATTGCTTTTTCTTTAATTATTTATGAATAATGCCATAGAAATTGTTAATTTTATTGCTTCTTTATATAATTATATACACAGAAGATCCAGACATACAGACAAACAAACAGAAGGAGGGAGTCTGTGGAAACTGATACGAAGGTCAGTAACCATAAATTTGCCTCTTTCGTTTTCCTCTCAGTTTTCGCTTGCGAAACAACAGAAGGAACAGAAAAAGAGAAATTTGATACGGTTCTGTTCGTGATCGGAGTCTCTGGTCCAATTGGTGGTAATGATGTTGCTGCCTCTGCTCTAAATCGTATTAACTTCGATTCTACGGTTAATCACTTGGGTAAATTCCATTTTTAATCATTAATTATTGTCTCTCTGTTTCTCTGTGACTTTTGTTTCAAATGTTGGGAATTCTCAGTCACTCTCTCCTCGATTGCATTTGTTTGTGATTTACGATGCCTGATTTTATCTCCTTCTTTGGATGGATTATCATATTTAACCAATGTTGTTCGTCAAATTTGGTTACTGGAATGGATGTTTGTTTGGTTTTCACGATCTCAATTTTTTTTTTGTTGGAATTTTTTGTTTCATCGTAAGTATATCTATACGGTGTTGTTATCTATTATGTTTATAAGGGTATTTTTGTTTGGTGCTCTTTGTTTTGTTGTAAATGGAAATACCTCCAAAGGTAATTCCACAGAACAATAACAATTCATCTCTGGACTGTCATCGGCCGGCGGAACAACTTTGATTTAAAAGGAGCTAAAGAATGTGATTACATGGTCTAATCAATATATTACTTTCTCAACATAGTCTCTTGTAGACATTTAAAAAACTACTTGCATCATTATTGATATGCAAAACCATATGTTCACACCTACGCATGTTGAACAGATAAAGGTTAACTCCTAATTGAGAATAAATTACAATTTTCAGAGTCAAGCTAGTCCAAAATGATTGTTATGTCCAAGAGTGAGCATGTCATTGATGAAATCATGAAGCAATGCTAAATTCACATTTTTTTCGGAAAGTACAAACTCACATTATGTAATATAATTATATCAAATTTTATGCATGTTAATTGTTAAGTTGAATGTCTAAATAGAATGTCAAAATTGTGGTAGGCAGAAGTGTCAACTTCAAATTGTTTCTCATTTGCTGGTTTATTTTTCAGCATCAATGATGGATTTTTTCTTTTTAATTGCTGCACTTTGGCTAATTATCTGCTAGCTTATAGCCAAAGTCCAAAAAATAGGCATAAATCATGTTGTACTTGGAGCTTGTGGCCAGTGGCTTTTATTAGTTGATAAACAAATAAAGAAAACAATGGAAGTTGTAGTGAGCAGGTTCAAGTAACTGTGGTTGCTGCAGATGATCCTGTAGTTTATGTAGCTAGTGGCAGCTAATTATAGTGTTGTCGAATTAATTTGACCGATAAAATAAACGCTGTGTTATGTTGTTTTCACAAGTATAAAATATAAGTTCTGTTGTGCACTTTAAATTTATAATATGAACAGTCATTAAAATTCAACTGGGTTATTGGGGAGAGTGAATTATAGATAGAAAGTGAGTTCACTTTATATAACTGTGAAGAAAAATTTTATGACAAATTCTAGTAGGGTCACTATTGTCATTGATCTAGGTATCTCCAAAAACATAATTGGAATTAGACTATTAGTATTAGCTGATCGGACTATTTGCAAGACATACAAGGCTACATTAGCAATCAGACTATTAGTATTAGCTGATCTACTTTGCATTTATATAGACATCTGGAAATATGGTTTGTCAATCTGTATTTGAGCTGTTTTATCATGCTGCATTGTTAGAGAATATTTTTAATTGAATTCTCTCACCTAGGCTAAAATAATTAAGCAATAGTCGACCTAAGTTGAGCCCTGCAATAAGCATGTTAGTCTAATGTTCTATTAGAAGCTGTTTCCTCTTTTCGAAATTACGAAACATTTGTGAGGTCAAGAACTGTTGTGGTTCCACTTTCAACCATTTCCATCTAAGCGGGGTGAATTTGCTGAGCTGATCCCAACAAGTGATTCTTGTGATGTGGACATTGTCTTCTCAACTTGTTTGGTTGCATCTCAACTTTTCAGTTTCTTAGTCCTTGTCACTCTGAATCTTCCCAGTTTAATTATCTTTTACCACCATACAAGGAGTCTAAACTGGTTCCTTTTGTTATGATTTTCTTCATATGGTATTTACTATGGAAATGTGGTTGGGTAAATCCAGAAAATCCCTTTTATTCCATTTTGGAATTTAAAACCTCTGCATAGGCCATAATGTGGCACTTTTCAAATAGATCTAGTAGATATTCTAAATTATTAAGACTTTGGTTTAGACAATTTCTTCCATGTTGCCATTGCTTAAGAACGTATGTTCTAGTGAATGTTTTTGATCTCATCTTAATTCATCTACGAAATTTGCCAGGTCAATCATGTTTTGGAAGGACAGGAGAAAAACACAATTTCTTCTTCTTACAAAGAGTTAATTTAATAGAAAAATGATTACTTGTAAGGGTGGAATCAACCTGAGCCAAGTCAAGTTGATGTGCTCAAGCTCGACTATATGTGAAACTTTTGGCTTCAGCTCCCTTGATAATCAATATGTAAATTTCCAACAAGCTGAATTTAACAAGCTCAAAGCTTGACTTGAGCTTGATAAATATATAATAGTAAAAAATATGTATATATGTGTTTTTAATTATTTATAATATATAAATTTATAATAAAAATTTATATAATATGTAATTGAGCAGCTTGTAAGCTAAATGACTCAGCAAGAAAAAATCATGCTAGGCTCGAATAGCCAAATGATCTGACCTTCATGCTTGAGTTTGACAAAAATGTGTCATGAACTGAGCTGACTCAAGCCACCATTGAATTGAGCTAGTCAAGTAGCTCAGCTCAGCTACCACCCGTAGCTGTAACTGTAATTAGTAAACTGTTGTACGAATTGTTCAAGACTGTTTATACCTATCTTACTGCAGTCACTCTGCAGGTTACAATTTTGTCATTTGAGATCTATTCGATCAACTAATCTCATTTCTTGTTGCATGGGTTTGTGGGAGGAGGATAAAAAGGTTGTTGAATTGAAATACCAGCCATTAACAATGGGGAAGAGATGTGTATTGTTGTCAGGGCTAATCAGGCAACTAAAAGCATTTTTTTCTTCTTTGCGAAGATGTCTTCCTTACTGAGCTAATGAGGCTATTTTCCATGTTAAGATTTCATTGTTGTTTCTGAGCAGTGCCATATTTTGAATTCTAAGATTTTTCTTGTCCAAACAAAAAGAAATCTTTCTCTGGCAAAAATTACTAACAAAACAAACAACAGAAATTTATGACAGAACTATTTTGTTTGGAAACTTTTCTTTGGAATAACATTCTTTCTAGCCAAATAAGCAGAGCCTATGAGAAATTGAAGAAAAGGAAAAAACCGATGCATTATATGGTTGGATTTATTACACTTAGATCTTGAATTTTAGATGGCGCTAGGCATATTTTTTTTATTTCTTTATAAATTTGCAAGTTTTTCAAATGCTTCTTCCTTCTGCAAACTGAACAAGGTGCTGCTTAAAATTTTGAAATGCATGGTTTAAATTTTCATGAGGTTTAGTTTATTTTTTATGGTCATATCATATTGTTAGCATGTAAGTTCTTTTGTTTTCTCTTCAACAGATTATAAGCACATGAACTTATTTTTTTCTCATGTTGAAAAGGGGAGGGGATTGGAAAGTTGTTGAGCTGAAGTTTACTTTCTCTATATTTGCGTTAAATATTGACCTTTGAGAAATTTGATCTTGCAGTATTAAGTGGTCCTAGTTTGAGGCCTGCATGGCTGGGATTGATGACAATCTTGCCCCAACCGGTGGCTGGGGTGCTCCCAGTCAAATCCCAAGGACTTTCTTCTCTAGAATGCTAGGGGAAGACGATACTGCAAAACTGAACTCAGAACCTCTTAGCATTGATACGACTGATGAGCTCTGTCTGGGAACTCAAGAATTCATTGTAACAGGAAAATCCAACATAGAAGATAGTTCGCAAGATGCTACTTCTAGTGGGCAATTAACTGACTCAATTTCCTTGTCTGAGCAAAAGTCAAGCTTACGTGGAGGTCTTGTTGAAAGAATGGCTGCTAGGGCTGGGTTTTATGCTCCAAGGTTGAATACAGAAAGCATTAGATCCGGTGATTCTGGCATCCGGTCTCCTTACTTGACCATACCACCTGGTCTCAGTCCAACTACACTTCTAGATTCTCCAGTTTTCCTTTCAAATTCACTGGTGAGCTCTAAATCTTAACTGCTGAGTCTCATTTTTTTCTTTTTCCAATTTTCTATTATTGGATACCAAAATTCTGTCCCTTGCTAATTATAAATCTGTGTAATCACAGGCACAGCCATCTCCAACAACTGGAAAGTTCCCATTTATCTACAATGGGACCATCCGATGCTCAGAATTATCCTCTAGTTCTTTTGAAAAAAGTAAAATTGGATTTGACGATATTTTTACATCATCCTTTGCTTTCAAGCCTGCTACAGATGTGGGCCCTTCTTTTTATCATGGTGCAGCAAGAAAAGTAATTTCATTTCTGAGACTTCTGTTTACTACTTATATTATTTTAATTTAAATGAATATAAAATCTTTTTCAATCTACATTGACGGTCATGTGCTATTCATTGAGCATAATGCTCTAATGCAGTTTGACCTGAGTTTAGGGACCTTCTGATGCACTAATTGGGAAGTTTGAAATAAGTGGACAGTTTTGTTGAGGGAATGGCATGTAGTTTGGTATCTTCATTTTGGTTACTTATATCTGCCCTCTGTTTGCAGATGAATCCAACTAGTCTTCCTCAGCAATCATTTCCAGGTATTGAGGTGTCAGTTCAGTCAGAAAATTCTTTTCAATCTCAAAATGTTGATGCAGTCAAAGTTCAAGTTGAGAACAAAAATGGTCTCCATCTTGAGGCAGACTTCAATGAGTCGCCTTCTAAAAATGATAATGAAACTAATTTTGTCTCAGCTGATCAAAGGGCTTTCGATACTGCTGGTGGCAGCAATGAAAATTCTACACCACTTGAGGAGCAAGTAGATGAAGAAGGATGTCAAAGAGGGAATGCAGACTCAATGGCTCCAGGTGTTGGTGCTACACTGTCCGAAGATGGTTATAACTGGAGAAAGTATGGACAAAAACAGGTCAAGGGTAGTGAGTACCCAAGAAGTTACTACAAATGTACACATCCAAATTGTCCGGTTAAAAAGAAAGTCGAAAGATCTCATGAGGGCCACATAACCGAGATTATCTATAAGGGCGCTCACAACCATCCTAAGCCTCCTCCAAATTGCCGATCAGCTGTAGGATCAGTTAACCCTCATACTGATATGCAAGTAGACAATCCTGAACATGTTAAGCCTCAAAGTGGAGGTGATGGTGAACCGCACTGGACAAGTGCACAAAAGGGAAACATAGCTGGAGTTGGTGATGTGAAGCATGACAACCTTGAAGTGACATCATCAGCATCTGTAGGCCCTGACTACTGCAGCCAGTCCAATTTGCGGACTCAGAATGGTACTACCTTTGAGTCAAGGGATGCAGTGGATGCCTCATCTACATTTTCTAATGATGAAGATGAAGATGATCGAGGCACTCATGGTAGTGTATCATTAGCTTATGATGGGGAAGGAGATGAATCAGAGTCCAAAAGAAGGTACATCTCGTTTGCTTTTATTTTGAACATTGGTTTTTTTAAGATACTGAATTGGCATTATTTATCTTGTTTAAAAATAATATTTGTTTATGATACTAAAATCAGCATAATATTATTGTGTCAGGAAACTTGAATCTTATGCAACAGAATTGAGTGGAGCTACTAGGGCTATTCGTGAGCCTAGAGTTGTTGTTCAGACTACAAGTGAAGTTGATATCCTTGATGATGGGTACCGTTGGCGGAAGTATGGGCAAAAAGTTGTTAAAGGAAACCCTAACCCAAGGTGGTTATTATCTGCATATTTCTGTTCTTTGTATCATCCCATTTTCCTTTTTTTTTTTTTTTTTACACATGAAAATGGATCTATGCATCCATGTGAATTAGCCATATGTATTTGTGTTGCAAAGCTGAAACTAGGAATGACTAGTCATTTTTCTACAGGAGTTACTACAAATGCACCAGTGCTGGTTGCACAGTAAGGAAGCATGTGGAGAGGGCATCACATGACTTAAAATCGGTCATCACAACATATGAGGGAAAGCACAACCATGATGTTCCTGCCGCTCGCACCAGCAGCCATGTCAATGCTGCTGCAGCTACTGCACAAGCTCCTCCTGTTATTCAGAGACCTGAACCATCACAAATTCAGAACAACAGCATGGGAAGGATTGAGATGCCTGCGCTGAGCTCCTTCAGCCTACCTGGGAGGCAGCAGCTAGGCTTCTCCTTTGGAATGAATCAACCTGCTCTGTCCAATCTGGCTATGGCAGGATTAGGCCCTGCCCAAGCTAAGCTTCCTGTAATGCCGCTTCATCCATACTTCACACAACGGCCAGCAAACGAACTGGGTTTCATTTTGCCGAAAGGTGAACCCAGTGTGGATCCTACTCCTGAACGTGGGCTTAATCAAGAAATTATGAGTCGAATGCCCCTTGGACCTCAGATGTGACTCTCTTTTTCTCCTTATTCTTTCAAGAAAGCTAATATTTATATTTGTATATGTCTATGATAAATGTTTTTACACACATGCATACATATATAGGTATAACAGACGGTATGTTTTTCTCTTTTACCAAATCAACATTTCATTCCTGAATTTGTCTAGGACTAGCAATTTCGTTTGGAAAACAATATGAGTGCCATTAGTAATCCCTTTAATTTAGACCAGCAATGCAGAATCTTTCCTCTGTCCAATAGCTGGGGGTGTTACTGACAAAATTAGTTCTCTGATATCTGCCAAGAGGTGTAGGGGTGAGCATTAGGTGAATCAGGTTGGATTTGTGCTAAATTTCAAATTTAGCGAGTCAGCTTCGGGTGAAATTTTGTAAAACTTGTCGTTGATCAACTATGCAGATAAATGGATTTATCTCACCTTATGTTTTTGGAGAAAAATACACTTTACTTTTCTAAAATTTGGGCGGCACATAAGTTTCAAAAGTCTTATTCTTTTAAATTTTTAAAAAAAGTAAAATTATTTAAGTTGTTAAAATTGGTAATGGCAGCGCATATGAACTATTCGTTACCTCTAAGCTAACAACTAAATCTTCATTTCTTGAGCGAAAGATATTGATGTTTAAAATTGTTTTTAAAATTTGAGGTAAGGTTTTTGATTTCACTAAACTAAATTCACATCAACTTGTTTATTCTATAAGATTTTCCCTTTTTTTTTTCTAATATATATTGGTTTTGCAAATTATATAAAACCTTTTTATTTTTTGTTTGATGTATTTGTTGTGCATTGTAAGTTAGATTATTAGGTTTATAGTTGGAATATAATTAGGTATTCTTGTCTTTGATGAAATTATAAGAGGATTTTGTTTTATTTCTTCTTGAAATAAAGTAACTCAGTGCCATTTTGCTAAAAAAAGTGAAAAAAAAATATTTTTTTTCCATTCATTTAATTGTAAATGGTGATTTTCAACTTGTAACAATTAAATGTGGAGAAAAAAGATGAATTGGATCACGAATAGTTCATGTACTCTAATGAATGGGATCACAAATAGTTCATGTACTTTACCTTTATTAGTTTTTAATAATAATATAGATTATGTCAATTTTCTTGAAAGTTCAAGGAGTAATATGTAGGATTTTTCTACTATTTTTTGCTAAATAAAAAATGGAAGAAGAAGAGTGTCATAGTATGTTGGGATTGAACCCGTGTGAACTAATTTTGAACTTAGGGAAACTAGCAAGAACCAGTGACCCAATTCAAATCTGTTCCACTAACTGCAAGTTGTCCATTGAGAAATTGATTGAACACCAATCAAAGACTAGTGATTTTATGTTGGTCATGAGAACCACGGCTAATGATTTTGCCACTGCACTTGACACATGTTTTGATTAAAAGTGTGCAAGATTTATATACAAGATAAATCATCACGGTAACCGGTTTCGATTAAGGTGGCATTCAATTTGTGGAATAAAATATTTTTGGGGATCTTAGCATTCTCAGGAATATGATTCCTATGAATATAATTCTTGAGAATGTCGTATTACAATATTTGGTTCAATTAAAAATATTCTTGTGAATGTTACAATGTTCTCTTTTAATCAATTTGTATAATTTAAAAAATATTGTTAAATTACTAAAAATGTTCTTATTGAAAATTTAATGATCAACTCCAAAAAATTAATCGATTAAGAGTGACATATGATGATCAATGGTGGAAAGTGATGGTTGGTGATAGTTAACAACGATGGGTAGTGTTCAACAATAAAATATAGTAGTGGATGATGGTCAATGACGATGGGTATAGTTAGAGGTGATTAATGACCGTTGGTGGTAGTGAGTTGAAATGATAAGATATTAATAGAAAAGTGGATAAAATAATTATTTTTATATTACTAAAACATTCTCATATTATGAAAATATAAGATACCCACCTCCTCAAAAGAATAGTTTGTGGGAATATTGGATTAAAAACATTCTTAGATAAATTTTTTTAAATGTTGAATCAAACATGAGAATCTAATATCTTTTAAAATATTTTTGAGAATATGAGAAAAATTTTACAAATCAAACACCACTAAAACTTTCTATGATGCTGAAGGGAGAGTTGGAGCATTTGATACTTAAGATATAAATATTTAATAAAATAATTATATATATATATACAAATTATCTATTGTAACATATTTTCATTACTTTACAATTAAATCCCCTTAAAGATTTAAAATTATAAATAAAGCTTTAACGTTATAGAAATTCGAAGTATATCAAATTATTATAAATTAAAATAAAAATATCTCAAATTAATGTAAAAAAAATCTCAAATTAAAATTGAAATTTATCAGACCGACTTAACCAACTCTATGTACTCATTTTCGTCAAAGAATTTGGATTCATCGATTTGGTACTTCTCCAATTGATCGTCTTTATACTCATCTTTGACAAGGGATTTGGATTTATCGATTTTGTACTCATTTTCTCCATTTTGAAGTTGAAAGCAGATGAATATTGAGATAATAAGAGTATTCATTCTCTTCATACAAAATAATTTAATGCTGCATTTTGCAAATTCTTTAAAATTTGCAGCCCTTTTCACCATTTTCTACAGCTCATGAGTAAATGCTGAATCATGCCTCGTCTTTGTACTCGTCTTTTGCAAAAGATTTGGATTCATGGATTTTTTAGTCGTTTTCTCCATTTTGAAGTTGAAAGGAGACGAATATTGAGATAATAATAAGAGTATTCGTTCTTTCCACACAAATTAATTTAATTGTCCATTTTGCAAAGACTTAAAATTTGCAGCCCTTTTCTCCATTTTCCACAGCTCATAAGTAAATGCTGAATCATGCCTAAAAAAACCCATAAACCCATATTCTAAATACATTTCACCGCAAAATAATGAGATTTCATTTGCCCATTCCTTCAATTTCTCCTCCTTTTTTTTATTTTTCACAGCACTTCCGTTAGAACCAAAAAACTAAAATGCCACAGAAACAAGTTTGTATTGATCAATCACTATAACTCCTAAGATGAAGCTTCATACTCCAATAAGATAGCAACAGATAACTAGTTGTATACAAGAGTATTCTGCATAGCATTCAATATTCTTCGAAAATATCAAATACAAAACCAATTGCAATAGGACAAGTCCATGGAGTCTTACCATAGATTCGGAAAAGTCCCCCAGGAGAT
>JANHAO010026361.1:0-11113 GCA_026873985.1 Saraca asoca | reverse complement strand
AGTAATCTAAAAAGAAGAATAGAATAGAAAGAGGTCTTATATCAACTACTCACATTTTTAATGAGGTTTATAATAGTGCTTTAGTCTGATGCTATCATTCAACAAATTCTTTGAACAGATTGATTACTATGAGTATTGTCATGGTAACATGCCAAATTTTTTTTTATAAAAAGTAATTTCATAGAAAGAAGCTTTGTTTGAACGTGTACTTTTAAGTGTGAAGTAAGTAAAAATGATATAAAATGTAGTTTCAAAAATTAGTTGAGAAAATTCCTTCCAACTTGTAAACTGAAATATGAATAAGTATATAAAAATCAAATTGAAATCTATTGATGAAAATAATTTATAAATATTTTATATCCCTTCTATACTTAGTCTTTTGTCATATTTATGTTCTGAATTGGATACTTACAATTAGTTTTATGGTTAGGTTAGTTTTTGAGTTTTATTAGATTAATTTAGTAATTTGACATTGTTTCAAACTATTTCAAGTTTTTGAAAGTATCTTGAGTTTTAGACGTATATCTTTGGAAAGTTAAAAGAAAGTTCTACAAATATCATGAAGAGTCCAAAGTCCATTTCAGCCTTTTTGGAAGTCAAATTAAGCCTAGAAGTCAAAATACAGTGTTGCCTTACAACCTAGAACCAATTTTAATATTTTGATCATAGGTGGAGCTCCAGCTTTCATTTTGGTGTAAACCTAAGCCCATAAGGTAGCTAAGATACATCCCTCACAGCTTTCATAAAGGGTTTACATCCCTCACAATTTCTTAAAGGGTTTAAGGTTAAATTGTAGTGTTTTCATTGAGTTTCTAAGCTGTAAACTTAAGTGACAAATTTTATTATGGATTGAACTGCTTTGCAAAACTGTCTTCATTTTTAGCCCACAACTTAAGCTAGAAATCGAACTTTTGTGCAAAATCAAGGCCATTTGAAAGCTAAGTGATGAACTTATAATTCATATGAAGAGAACCATATTAAATTATGCCTCTTTCAAACCCTAATCTACAGCCCATGTAAAGTTAGTGCAATAAGCTCCTATAAATGCTCAATTGAGCCTAATTGTAATAAATTCTTTATGTTATTTCATTTTTCTCTACTTTTATGAAGAGGAGGAGCTCTATTAAGGCAAAAATACCAGTTCCTTTTAGGTCTTCTCTTCTTTTTAATTTTTTCTTTTATTTTTACTTTAATGTGTGACTGAATTTCCATTTCAATCTTACGGAAATTCTACATCAATTCCCTTTTTGATTGTGAGAATTGTTTCTATTATTAATTTATTCCCAATTTGATTCTCTTAATTCTCTATTTTAATGCTAATAATTGCCTTAGATGATAGATTAAGATGGCCAATTAACTAATTATTTATTATGATTCACTACTAGCTAAATTTTTGTAAGCAATGTTGTTCTTTAAGGCTATTTAGGTTGAGAAGTAATAGGGTTTTTTATTATGCACTGGTATGAGTCAATTAACCTAGAGAATTAAGGGTAATTAATAGATTTTTTGCTAGGGTAAATTAATTAATTAGCCTCGGTATTTTAAGATCTTAATGTTACTGGTGAATTAGTTAAGGTGCTAGGCCTTAATTGATTTATTAATAAGAGTTAACTATGTGCTAGGCTTGGTTGATCAATTTAGAAAGAAACTAACAAGAATTAATTAAGTATTAGGCTTAATTTGATTCTTGGATAAGCAGTAAGAGGAAATGAAATGTTTGTGTCAATGATTAGTTATAGAATTTGTTGCAAGAGTCCTTTGGATTGAAGCTTTTCTCAATTTCCCTTTTTCCTTTGCTTCTGTTTGCTTATGTTTATATTATTTGTTTAATTTTAGTTCCTAACTAGATAATCACAAAGGCCCTTGTTTTACACTGTCAATACATAGAAACTAATCACTAGTGTCTGTGATACCTACACTCATGGTGCTATAAGCTCAAGTAGTTCAACATTATCTTTACCGATCTTAACAATCATCAACTATATAAACAAACAGCCCATTAGGATTAAAGAAACAATATATGCTAGCTTCATTTGAAGTTTTGATTCTAAGCTTGTGAATTTATTGGTCATTTAAGTATCTCAAAATTCAATTCCCACTTCATTAAACACAATAAATGCAAGACAAACTTTAAGCAATGAAGAAAGAACTATTTGAATCTATGCTTCAATGAAAGATTCTTCTCTATGATTAGGAAATCAACAATAAAAGAGAGTACACAGTACACACCACTAAAATCACAATCACTCATAGTGAGCAAAACCAAAAGCATTAAAGATTGAAAGTTAGTTTCATTAATTAGAAAATTTGATATCTAAGGAAAAATATTGTAGCAAATTACCATGACTATGATTGATTAAAGAAGATTTTCATAAGGAAAATCCAATAAAACAAAAACAATAACAAAACAATTTACAAAAAAATTAAAGAACAAACTCACCTCAACAAAGGGTTTGCAAATTGCCAAAGCTGTTTTACTGCTAAAGCTGAACCCAAAATTCCAAGGCCACCTAAAAATTAATATAAGAAATAAACAACATAAAAAATTCTCCCTTAACGAGATGAAAAAAACCAAATTTGGAAGGCAAAAATTGGAGTTCGAACTAACCATGAATCACAAAACTCCTAAAAGCCAAACCTTGTAATAAATTTCAATGATAAGGATAGAACAATCGCTTGTCTTTGGAAATCAAAAGGAAATAAGAAAAATCACAACTAAAACAAACCAAAACAACAAAAAATCCAATGGAAGCTAGAGTTTAGGCTTTTACCTTAAGGTATTAATTTCATAAATCAGTTGCACGATTTCTAAAAAAACAAGGTAAACACTTTTGTTCTCATGAGCAAAGCGTGTGGAAATAATTCATGCTAAATCATATATTTAAGGTAATTCATTAAAACCTCATTTAGAAAACCACCGTGAAGTGCATCATTTTAATTTCCTTAAATTAGACTACAGTGATTCATAAAACCACCATCTATAGTAGAAATTACTGGTGGTTGAGACAACCGTCCTTATAAAACTGCCATTAAATTCTATATTTCTAGTACTGACTCCAAATGCTGAAAAAACTAAGATTTTCCTTGACTCTATTGGTGAGAAATTCATGAAATTTGACAAAATTGAAAAAGGCAATGTATGCTTGAAAAGAGATAGTAGAGTACAAAAATATATCATAAAACTAATTCACTACTACAACAAGCTAACATCTATGAAAGTGGACTTAAGTAGTAATTATCTGTCTAGCATGCTTTAGAGTTTTTACCTCCTCAGTTTGATGTCCTTAAGACCTTTTATAATTCCCAAAAAGATGAATGAACTCTAAATAAGATGATTTCTATTACGAGTCAAGTAGAGGAAGATATGAAGAAAGGGAAAGTCCAAAGTGTTCATTTTGTAGGCCATGGGTCAAGTTTTGATTATGGAAAAAGTGCTTATCACAAGGATAACTATAATACCCTAAATTTTCTAAAATCAACTTTGATAACAAAATAGGAAAAATAAAATTTTTGAAGAATTCAAAATTATAGATCTAAAGTTACAAGAGGCCTAGATATAATAAAAATAAACTATATGAAATTTTAGAAATATTTCAGAGATCGAGTTATTATTATAAATGTTTAAAGAATAAAAATTCATATTTTTAAGAATTAATTTCTATAAAAATTTGAAAATATTGAAACGAAGGTTATGGATATCAAAATAGTACAAAATTAAAGTCACTGTAAAGGAATTTAATTTAACTAATTTGTATTAAAATTTCATGATCATTAGTGATTGGCAAGTATGTTAAATTTGAGCTCAAACAGAAAAAAAATAGGAAAATTTCTAAAAAGGAAAAATAGTCAACTTGTAGTTATTAGGAATGGTACCTATTTTTCGAATTTTGCCCTCTTATTCATTGGCTTCTCTTTTACTTTTTCTTGGCTTTAGATAGAAGTCATGCAAACTTCATCTTCTTTTTCTCCCTCTCTTTCTCCTTCAAGCCTCCATCCTCTCTCCACCCTTACTTTCTCTGTATAAGTAAGCTCACTAATTCTTTATATTATTTTCTAAAATTTTTACTGTTAAATATTCTTTTTTTTCCTCTTCGTTTTGACATAATAATCATGTTAATTCATTGGATAAAACTCAAGTTATCAATTTTTGAAGTTAGCTACTATTGTTCACATCACTATTCAACCCATGAATTAACTTAGTTTTTCTGGCATTTTAGATCTTGAATCTGTTAGATATAGTTGGTTTATATTACATGGAACCATAAACTAAATATATAAGCTTAATTGAGGAGAGAAATCCTTAGAAAAAAAATTTCAGAGCTAACAGACTTTTCTTTTATGTTCTCGAAGAGTATAAGCAAACTTAGTGTGATTAACTGCACTTTTCCATTCCCAATTGTCAAGGTGAATATCTCTTACTATTCTTGTAAATTAATATATATTTATTACTTGTGATCTATTGAATATTGATGATAATTGAAGAAAATGGGTTTCATGATTGTGAGGCAAAATTTATGATTAAATGGATTGATTAATAAACTAATTAGTTTGTGATTGAGATAGTTGGGTTTGCTATATGCTTAAGCTATCAAAACATGTTGTAATAAGACTTTATAGCAAGTGATTGAATTGAAAATTATCTTCCCTTGTTTTTCTACTATTGCTTGCAATTTTTGCTCATGCAATTTGAATTATAGCTTCTTAAATTAAACTTGTGATCATGCTTATAGAAATCCTGCAGTTTTGCTCTCACGATTTGAATCGAAATTTGAACTAGATTTAAGGTGATTCAAATTGATCTTCCTTATTTTGTTTTTTGACTCTACCCATGATCTTGATCACATTTGAATTTGAAATTCCTAAATGTTTGCACATTTTGGTATATTTAACTAAATTCCTTGGAGTCAAATCGAGTATTTTACAGCTGAATTCTTCAATTCTGATTGCGATTCTACTTGAACTTTTTCAAAAATTCTGATTACAATCCTAATCACCTTTCTAGAAATTCCTTCATTTCTTAGTTTATTTTCTCACCCCTCTAATCTATAACACATCTTCCTTGATTTAGTCTTAATTAAACCTTAATTGAATCTTGAGTATCAATAAAGGAACCTTATGAGAATAATTGATAAACAAGAAACTTTGGTATGCCTATCAATGTGAATGAGAACGTTATAGTACATTTATTATGACTAATTTTATTATGCAAAGTGTGATAGCATCCTGTGATATGAAATGGTGTACGATACCATGAATGCCAATGAAATGTGATAATGTGATATTGATAAGGTGTGATAGGAATTATGAATTGGATCCTAAATCTATACATTTTAAAATGATGAGTGGGATAAGGATAAATTTGAAGGATAAGGTCAGGATGGTACAAATAAGGTTGGATCAGAGTAACAAAAAGATTTACATTTACTATTATGCAATTTTTGAATTGCTTATTATCACATGGAATGTTGCAATATAATATCATGTGATTAAAATACATAGTGAGCCAAAATGATGGTCGGTGGCTATAAGAGCCTAACTTGGCACAATATTCAAAGGTAATTGTTATGGGTAAAAATTGGCTTTGAAGAACAAGTTAGTAAGGGCCCAATAGATGCTAAGTTACCTAGCTCACCGAAGACACCCAGCGGGCACTACCTCGCATGTCGCTAGAAGGAAATGTAGCGAGAATACGAGAAGCTCACCTCGCCAAATGACTGGCCATCCTGCTTGAGCTTGCCTCACCAAGAAGCAACCCTGAGCTCGCTATGTGAACAACAATAGTGACCCCCAAGCTGAGAACCTCTGCTCGAGAAGGACAAGCACTTCGCCCCGTTAAAAGCTCAGCAAGGCTGAGTGTTGGGCAAGACTTATACTAGCTCATAACCGACAGAAAGGGCCCACCCCACTGAAAGCAGCCTGCAATAGTCAGATTACAGAAGTTCTACTATTTTTTACATTTATTTCTTGATGTAACAGAACTGTAGCGTGTAATCAATACATGTAACCCCTCCTTCCTCTATAAATAGGAAATTATTGTTAGAAAAGGGGAGAGGCTAGAAAAACACTAAGCAAAAAAAAAACTCTATAAACACTTTTAAATATAATAAAAACTCCACCATGGATGTAGGGTCTGGTACCACCTGAATTTAGTCGAACCACGTTAAAATACTATCCCTGCCCATCCTCCTTCCTCTCCTTCTCCCTCTCCCCCTATCCTCATGCCTCAGAAGATAGCCTTGGGTCCAAGAATTCATCTCTGTTGACTGGAATTTGGGTTAGAACCAAAATCCACTGTCAACATTTTGGTGCCGTCTGTGGGGACCTATCTGCTTTCTGAAGCATTCCTTGCACCTACAATGGCAAAGAGAAAGACCCTAAGGAGTTCAAACACTCTAGTTACACAGCCAGTAAACATTCCCACTACTGAAGCTCATTGCCAGCAAAATGACTCCCTTAGAATAGGAAAGACATAAGCGTCTCACCAACCTCAGCAAGCGCTTAAGGGTACGATAAAAGAGTTGGCTGAAACTATGAAAGAATTGGCACAGGCACAAGCCTGGGGTACGCAAAGACAGGAAGAAATCATGGCTCAACTCTAACAACTCCACAAAGAAGCTTGGAAAGAAACTCAGGAAGATCACGATAGTCAGTACTGGGAGGCTCGCAGTGAGCAGAAAGCTCCACCCTTCAACCTGAAATGTGGGATTAGATAATGGAGGAAGCCTTCCAAAGGCTGAAACAGCTAGAAGAGCACCCGCGACCTCAAAGCAACCTACCTTACTATAATGAAAGCTTTCCATTCTCTGTGGTGATCGAAATCTAGCCCCTCCCGTAGAAACTTAAAGTGCCCCACAATCCCACTGTATGACGGGAATAGCGATCTGAGCGACCATTTGGATGCATTTAATATCCAGATGGACCTTCAAACAACTGACCTCTTAGTCAAATGCCATGTTTTCCTGGCCACATTAGGAGGAATACCTCAAGCATGGTTCAAAAACCTCCTAGCTCGTAGCGTTAATAGTTAGGAAGAATGCCAAAGAAAATTCATCGATCAATATCGGGCACTGAAAAGGCTGCTCATACCTCCCTATCATCTTGCAATGATCTTTTAGTGCAAGGGTGAATTGCTAAAAGATTATATAGCCAGGTTTAGGCATGAAGCCAACTCCGTAGAAAATCACTCAGAGGAAAGCATCTTAATGGCACGAGACTTCACAAAGATGAAAAGCTGTACAAAAGCCTCTACAAGTCCCCAGCTCAAGATCTTGTTGAATTCTATGAGCGAGCTATCAAGTAAATAAGATGGGAAGAAACCTTTGGAATGAAGGAATCTAAGCAAAAAGTGGATGCCAGTGGTCCAACTACGAGTAAAAAAAGGGGTGATGAGAATCACAATCATGACCCTAGTCCACAGCTTGCAAAGAAGGCAAAGCCTCAGCGACCCGCTTTGAAAGCTACAACATCCTGTCAAATACGCAAGATAGTATTTTTGCCATGGTGAGGCACAAAGAGGATTTCGGGATGCCCAGACCCATGAGAGCTCCTGTCAGATCAAATAGATTCTACGCTTACCACAATGAGGTAAGACACACCACCTTAGAATGTTGGGCACTAAAAGATGCCATAGAAGACCTCATCAGAAGGGGTCGATTACAAGATTATGTAATAGGCCCATCAAAGTAGCGAGCTTAACAAACCCAGTGAATCACTGGTGAAGTCTCTGTATGAATTGCCCAGCGAAACGCTGTCTAAGAAAGAACCACTTTACATTAAACTAATGTAATTTTTAGCTGATTGGCCAGAATTTAAGACACTACCTAACTAACGATGAGTTTTTCACCATTATAAGGATACATCCGAGGTTGAGACGGCACGAAGCCTACCCTGTCGATACATCCAAGGCAAGTCACATCCCACAAACCAGGAGCAAAAGAAGACAAGTTCCCCAGCTTAAGTAACAAGATTACTATCTCGCTAGGCAATAAGATTGCTGTGGGATTGAGCAACAAGATTGTTGGCAAGAACAGACCGTATAATGACCACTGAGCAACGAGATTGTTATTTTTCTAAGCAACAAGATTACTGTGAGGCTGAGTGACGAGATTTCTATTTCATTGAGCAACAAGATTGTTATAGAACTAAGCAACAAGATTGCTGCCTCATTAAGCAACAAGATTGCTGCAAGACTGAGTAATGAGCTTGTTGTGGTACAGATACGCAATCTCACTTAATGATAAGCTATCATCTCACTACTAAAGTATATCTAAGGGTGACACGACATGAAGCTTACCTCGATGACACACTCAAAATCCAGTAAAGAGCCAAGAGCTTGCTGAAGTATGGAAGCACTACTAAATGAATGGAGTTCAGCACAAAACTTTGACAATGAGCTACGAGCTCGCCACAGTGTGAGGACGTTAAAATAAATTCATTGCAGCTCTTATGCAACTAAGTATCTATAGCTAACATGCGAATAGAAGATCACAGCCTGCATGTGACCTCTTGCCAGATGCAGCTTACGTGCATCTTGATTATTGCTCATTACAAACTAGGGCAATCAAATGACAAGAATTGCTAAGAGTGAAAGACATGATCGATTGGTCAAAGAGACATTTCATTGATCTACAAAAATATACATATAGCAGTGCACGAAGCATCCAATACAATATGAGCTATGCAGAAAAGCTCATACATTAAAAAGACCTCATTCAACGAGGTAAAATTACATAAGAAGAAGAAGAAATGTAGAAACAAAAGGCAAAAAAGCATAAATGCCTAATACTACCATTCCAACAAGAAAGCAAAGAGCCAGCTATTGGGAGATGAACTCCCATCAACAGGAAGATCAACAACTCCACTCTTATAATCTTCCCATCCCCCTCCAGTTGTTCCTCCTGGACCAAACCCAGTGCCATTCAAAAAAGCACCAAGAGCCCGACTGGCAAAGCTAGATTCTATGGAATGACACAAAGGAGATAATCCAAGATCTACACAAGACTCCCCAAGAACCCACAAGGTAAATCCCGTCGGGAAGTCACATGCAACAGGCCATTCGTGCCTCTAAACACTTTGCAACAGGCTATTTATGCCTCGAAAAGCTTCACCAGAAACCAAGTTACCAACAACGTAGGGAGCTCAATTAACTCCTCCATTAAACTCTCTTGTAAAAAGGGGAAAAAATCCTCAGGGTATAAAAAGACCAGTTCGATCCACCAAAAAGTTTAGAAGATATCTGGTTGATCTTAATCGAATAGCCCAGAGTAAGCAGAAGTGCCATGCCAAAGGCCAAAAATTACGAACAGAAAAAAGCATGGTCTGAAGTAGAATGAAATGATATAAATGAAATCTAAAATGATAATTCAGCCAGGCAAAGACTTTGACTGAAAGTACAAATGAAGCTTCAGAAAATTACAACTCCCAGTCTGTAAAGCAAGCTGAGAGTTAGGGGGCTTATGTTATAGGTAAAAATCAACTTTAAAAAACAAGTCAGTTAGGGCCCAGTAGACGCTAAGTTACCCAGCTCATCGAAGACACCCAATGGGTACTATCTCACATGTCACTAGAAGGAAATGTAGCAAGAACACGAGAAGCTTGCCTCGCCAAACAACCGGCCATCCTGCTTAAGCTCACCTTACCAAGAAGCAACCCTGAGCTTGCTATGCGAACAACAATAGCGACCCCCAAGCTAAGAACCTCTGCTCGAGAA
Source organism: Saraca asoca (assembly GCA_026873985.1). Lineage (NCBI taxonomy): Eukaryota > Viridiplantae > Streptophyta > Magnoliopsida > Fabales > Fabaceae > Saraca > Saraca asoca. The sequence continues at coordinate 1,404 of JANHAO010026361.1, read as the reverse complement.
GGATAAGCACTTCACCCCACCAAGAGCTCAACAAGGCTGAGTGTTGGGCAAGACTTATACCAGCTCATAACTGATAGGAGGGGCCCATCCCATTGAAAGTAGCCTACAATATCCGAATTGTAGAAGTTCTACTGTCTTTTACATTCATTTCTTGATGTAACAGAACTATAGCTTGTAATCATTACATGTAACCCTACCTTCCTCTATAAATAGGAAATTATTGTTAGAAGAGGGGAGAGGCCAAAAAAACACTAAGCAAAAAAAATTCTATAAACATTTTTTAATATAATAAAAACTCCACTGTGGATGTAGGGTCTGGCATCGCCTGGATTTAGCTTAACCACGTTAAAATACTATCCCTGCCCATCCTCCTTCCTCTTCTTGTCCCTCTCCCTCCATCCTCACACTTCAGAAGATGGCCTTAGGTCCAAGAATTCATCTTCGTTGACTAGAGTTTGGGTCAGAACCAAAATCCACTGTCAACAGTAACATAATGTGAATTTTTTCATATATGAATCTTTAATGATTGATAAATGCTTATGAAGGATTATATGAGAAATAGCTAACTAGATGAGATATGAATGCTTGTATTTGTATATGTTGTCATTGTTTGGTGAGTTTATAAGTCTTGTACATTTTATTCACTAATCCCTAAACTCATTCTTCTGCGGATATTTTTTTTTTTTTTAGATTCTCAAGATATTGCAAATATTGTGCCTAAAAAGTAAGATGGGTAACAATCCAATAGAAATCACAGCTGACATATACACCACCATGGTCTTAAGTCCTTTAGGAACTTATGAAATAAACATCCACTACACTATTATCTTGAATCTGTCAGGATGTGAAGTATCGTATGACATTGAAATTATTCTAGTAAAACCACCAATTGTACTCTTGATGATGGCTCTTGGATGGTTTGACCCTTAAAGGTTATCCATTAAGATAAACACAATTTTGTGATCTTTTTAAAAACTTGTAAATAGTGGGGTCACAGGGTTTAGTTACACTAACCTATGTTTTGAAGAGTGCATTTGGTAGTTTTGAAAGTGAAAGTAGGCCCTAATATATAGGGTTGATAGAAGTTGTTTTGTAGAAATCGATGTCAACTTACGTATAATTTGACAATACTAGTATTTAGCCTATTGGGTAATGCCAACGTAAATAATATGATTTGTGTGTATATTTCTTCATGATTATCCTTATTTGTTAAGTTTTCCATAATCTAATTGTTAGTCGAACATAGGTGCCCTAGGGTCAATTTGATTGGGCTCTATTGCATCTATGACTATACTCTCTATATTGATTTGATAATATGCAAAGGTTGTATATTCATCTTATATTGCATTAATTGTTAATTGCATATTCAAGATGAAGTCCATGGTGAGAAGTTCATTTAATCAA
>JANHAO010026360.1:0-11119 GCA_026873985.1 Saraca asoca | reverse complement strand
ACATTAATCAGATAAGCATAGCTCAAGATATGCTCATAATACAGAAACTGCACAATTATGGCCTATTATGCTGAAATTGCAATATAATGCTAATTGACAAAAATTCACAAATCCATACTAACACAGCTGGAAACATGACAATTTGGCTCTTAAATTTCTAAGTATGTGGGAAATTAATTGTGTCAAATCTTGTGTTATCAATGAGTCAAATTACTTATCCCTTGGTTTATTATTAAACTATCTCCCTAGGGACTGTGAAAGATGTTCCACTAGAAATATTTTTGTTATTGCTTTGACTCATATTCCCTAAAAAGTACATCCCACTCTAATAGCTGCAAATAAATTAAATGCATGCACTAAGATATGAAGGCTTCTTATTCCACAACAATGAAAACACTTTTTCACTCTTTCGTATACTAAGGGATTTCACTTGGAAAAGAAAATGTTCCATATTGATGTATTCAGGTCCATAACTATGGGTTCCAATGTACGAGATCTTGTAGCACTTACCAATGAGGCCCTATTGATTAGTATTATACAAAAGAAATTTATTATAGACACTAACATGATCTGATCTGCTCTTTATAGACAAAATTGGGATTTGCGATCCAAGGTAAGATCGATTCAGGATCATGGGATCTTTTTCAAAGAAGTAATCATGTAACAAAAAGGATCTTATTTGTACAAATAGTACTTCAAACTTGGAATGAGCATGAAGAAATTAACGATACTTCTTTATCTTTATCTTTTGAGTTGTTCTACTAGATCGATCAGTCAAGACCTTTGGTATTTACCCGAGGCCTGATGAAAAAAATGGGATCACTTCTTATGGACTCATTGAGAATGATTTTGGTATAGTTCATGGCCTATTAGAAGTAGAAGGTGCTCTGGTGGGATCCTCATGGATAGAAAAATATTGCAGTTAATTTATAATGATCGAGTGACATTGCTTTTTCAGCCTGAACTAAGGAATCCCTTAAATAAGATTCAAAATGGATTTTGTTCCATCATTGATAAGAGATTTCTCTATAAAGAATATGAATCAAATTTTAAAGAAAGGGAAGGAGTCCTTGACTTACAACAGATAGACGAGGATTTATTCAATCACGTAATTTGGGCTCCTAGAATATGGTGCCATTGGGACTTTTTATTTGATTATATTGAAAGGCCTAATGAATTGGGACTTCCCTATAAGGCCAAGTCATTTTGGGGCAAGTGGATCATTTATCATGAAGAGAATGAGCTTCACGAGAATGATTCAAATTTCTTGTAGAGTGAAACCAAGTAGTACTAGACATGAGATATATCTTCCAAAAAACAAGGCTTTTTTCAAATAAGCTATAATTCATTTAGGACCTTGTGGATCCACTCTTTTTCCTATTCAAAGATTGGTCTTTTGTCTATGTGTTTTCACATCAAGAATTCTTTATAGATAAAGAGATGTCAAGGTGGTTTCTTACTTACCAAACAAATATTCCTACATCTATATATAAAAGCTTGTTTATCAAGAATAAGCAAGAAAATCATTTCAAGTTGTTGATTCATTGCTAGAGATGGCTTAGAACCAATAGTTCATTATCTGATGGATTTTCTAATACTCTATCTGAGAGTTATTAGTATTTATCAAACCTGTTCCTATCTAATGGAACACTAATGGATTAAATGACAAAGACATTGTTGAGAAAAAGATGGCTTTTCAAGGATGAAATGAAAATGGAATTCATGTAATAAGAGAAAGGTTTCCTATTCCTTAGCTAGAAAGATATGTGGCCATGAAATAGGGATTAAGTGAAATAGAACTGACTAGGTGGTAGAGTTGTGGAAGCACCCGTTTCTTCCATATTTTGGACCTTAGCTCCATGGAACAACATACTACTGCAAAAACATAGAAGAATTGAAATATTAGATCCAAACATTATGTATGGATGGTATGAACTACCTAAACAAGAATTCTTGAAGAGCAATCAACCAAAGCTATTACTTACTACATCAAAATTTTTCCATTAATGAAAAATGTAAATCCATTGGAAAATCATGTATGTCGAATGAAATGGTTGTTGCTATCTGCTCTAATAGTGAATAATTATTTTAATTGAATAATTAACAAAATAACTATATAAAATAGACAAACCTTTACCTTTATCTCAAGTTGATGGATCTTCTCAATTGAAAGATCCCCTAATATGGATATTACACATTTCAGTTGACTGAGCCTAATTCTAATTGTTTTGTTCTAAAGCAAAGATATGCACAGGGCGGTTTGTCCTATTCAGATATTCACAACTAAAAAGTGTTGAATTCTCTTTTGGATAGGCCTTGAAAGGAGAAAGAAGCCAAGGAATGCCAACAAGTGTCTATTATTGAATTCACTCAAACCAAGAGTACAGTACCCATTTTAGGAACATCTGGTGCCAGTGCCAAAGTCATTGAATGGGTAAGTCATCAATCCCTAAAATAGACTATGGAGATTAGCTGGGTTATAGGTGGACATTTTATCAGAGGTTTCTATTGTATCAATCTACCCGTGTGTGATTCCTATTGAAGCATATGCTTGGGAGGTGTGTGCAGGGCAAACGCTTTCAAAACAAACTCCCTATTCATTAGATAGGAAAGCTCCCCAAGATTTCGTGATCCACTGTCGAAATAATTTAAAATCCATAAAAATAAAAAATTCATTGTGCACTTAATCAATAATCACACATTTTATAATTTACCATTAATCATTAAGATACCTTTCAATTAAGAGTTATGCATTAGTACACACTTGAGATAATTTATATTAATATGTGCTTTTATGAATTTTGAGAAAAATTTACTTTTTTAAAAACTTTTTTACTAGAAGTTTTATTTTTTATATAAATTATCTTGTACCTCATACTATGCATGACTTTAATTAATTTTATTTGATAATAATTTATAATACGAATTTAAATTATGAATTATTATATGTTCAAACATAGGCAAAACATCATCATATTTTTATGTGTTAGATAATTATATAATTGATTTAATTATATTCATTTTAATTGTGAGGGAGTATTTCTTTTAATTTAATAAAATTGTTATATTACTATTTCAAATTAGTTAAAATTATCATTTGAATTATTTTCATCTTTTCAAGAATATATTCTTTCTATATGAGAAATCAGGTTTACCCCAGTCAGACTCGTGAGTGGCCCGAGAGTGGCAAAAGACCAGCTCGAAGAACGCTCAAATCGCTACACCTCACGAAGCGACCTCTCTAGCTTGAGCTCGTGCATGACAGAGTGAGCTCGACCTCAACTTCCTATCCAAAGGATGGGCATGTTCCCAGAATGAATGATCTGGCTAATAAAGTATGACCAGTGACCTGAGAGCTCGCTAGATCGAAGACTCGTCCATACATTGTCCAACAGAAACACCGGGCCCACTTACTGAAAATAATCTACAGCAGTCGAATAGTAAAATTTTGCCTATCCATTCTATCTTGTATAATAAATATTGATGTAATAGATTTACTACATGAGAAATTACTATTATAATCTCCATTTCTCTATAAATATGAGGAAGAAGCCTTTTGCAAAAGGGGAGATCATCTTTGATAGAGGTAGACACTCTGCCAAAATAAAGAGAGCACATGTATGCTGAAGATTTGTAAAAATACTTCCACCATAATACACTATCATGGACGTAGGGTTCGGTGATATCCAGATTTGGCCGAACCATGTTAAAAATCCTATATCTCTTTACTGCTCTTCCCTCCATCTTTGTGTATTTTTGTTAACTTATTGTGTTTGAACCAGTCTACGGTTAGAGATTTCGAAAGAATCTCCCCGTTGGCCGGAATTTGACATGATACCAAAATCCAACGTCAATAATTCTTAATATATTAACACTTACGTAAATTTATTTATAAATTATTTTGTTTAAAAACTTCAATTAACTACTTTATATAAGAAGATTTAATTATTTAATTGATAAGAATTTATACATTATTATAACTAATATAATATTTTTAAAAAATTCATTTCAAAAATATTTTTATGAAGTTTCAGAAATATTTTAAATTAAAATTACGACAAGTACTCAAAAGTAATAAAAATTTCAAAAAGAGAAACTATTTAAAGATAATATGAACATTTAAAGAGTGAGAACTTTTATATAGACATTATTTATCAAATTATAATTAGATATTATTAATAATATGTTGATAAGAATTTTATTTCTATATAAATATAATTGTTTACTTATATATATATAAATTATTGGATCCACACAGAAATAATTTAAATTAAAATCTATTAATGAATTTGAATTAAAAATTAGATGTAGATAATATTATTAAATATTTTTTTTAAATAAATAATTTTCATAAATAATGAAGATATATATCAATTATCAAAATAATTTACAATTTAAAAAGTAGAGGATATATTATTAAAATTATTTAACTTTTGAATTATGCAAGTTATTGAAATATTAAAATATGTTTAAATTTTATTTTTAATATTAAATATTTAAATAGCACCAAACTCTAAGTTGAAACTCATTTCAATAACATTAAAATGAATATCAAAATTACATTACTCTAATAAATAAGTAATTTAAATACTAAAAATTAGAAATCAAAATATTATTTGATAATTTAAAAAATTAAAAATTAAATTAATAATTCTATAATTTAATAGTAGTAAAATAAAAAAAATAGATAATTCAAATAAATAATTTATTATTAAAACATATAAATACAAAAAATGGAAAAAATAATAAAAATTAAATGTTCTTCTCATTTGTCATTGCTTAGTAAGTGGAAGGCACTACTATGTAGTGCATTTAGGTGAATGTAAGTGCCACTACTTTTATAATTATAGGAAAATGAGAAAATTTTTGAAAATTTTTTCAATGCACCTTTCAACGATAGAGTTACAAGTTTTTGTATATTTGTTGCTCACAAAATTGATAAATTTTTTGTTAAAAAAAATTAAAAATATTAAATAAAAGTTACAATTTTTATATGTAATACCCCAAATTTTTCAAAATTAATTTCAATAATAAAATGATTTTTCGAAAAAAATCTGAAAAGGTAAATTTGAAATTTTTAAGAATTTTGAAACCGTAATTTTAGGTTATGAGGAGTCCATATATGATAGAAATAGATTATATAAATTTTAGAAGTCTTCAGACAATAGAAATTTCCATTGTGTGGATGTTCTGAAAATAAAATTCGTATTTTCGGGTTTTAATTTCTGAGAAAACTTTGAAAAGATTAAAACTAGGGCTATTAGTGCCCAGTAAGAGTTAAATTATAATGGTTAGAAGGTTATTAATTTAACTAATTTGTGCTATATTTTCATAACCACTAGCGATTGATGAGTACGTTAATTTTGGATTTAAAGTTGAGGAAATAGTAAAAACATTTTAAAAGGAAATAGAGTCAACTTGAAGTCAAAGGTCAAAGGACACAAAATTTTCCATTTTTCCCTCAAGAGGTTGGCTACCTCTTCATCCTCTTCAGCCCATTCCAGTTGCAATCCATGTAACTCATCTTTTTCACCAAGTTACAAACACACACACACACACACACACACACACACTCTCTCTCTCTCTCTACACTACACTCTTTCTCTTCAAGTAAGTCTCCCATCTCTTCATGATAATTTCTCACATTTTTACTACTAATTCCTCTATTCTTCCTCTTTAATTTAATACCAAAATCATGTTGATTCATGATGTAAAATTTGAGTTATGAATTTTTGAAGCTAATAATTACTATTCACATTATTGTTCAACCTATGAACCTACATGATTTTTTGATGATTTTAGAACTTGAATCTGTTGTTTCTAGCTTGGTTCTTTACAATGAAACCTGTTGATGTGTGAATCCATTCAACCTAAGTTCAGTAACCCTAAACTACAAATTGATAGTGTGAAAAAGATAATAAAGAAGAAAAAGGAAGAATAGAGAGACACCAGGAGTTTTTAACATGGTTCGACCAAGTACAATGCCTACATCCATGGTTATTGTATTTTCTTTATCAATTTTGATAGAGTTTTTGTATCTATTAGGTGTTTGATCTCTATATTTTTGTAGAGTTACAAGTTCTCTCTATTTTTCCAAAGTATATGTTTCTCTTCGAGGATCCTCTCAATCTAAAATTAGTTCTCTCTGTCTCAAATTAGTTCTCTCTTGTATAATAACCTTAACCCCTATTTATAGTTGTTAGGATGTACAATCTTAATGTATTCCAAAAAAGGAAAATAATAAATTAATTACAAGTTAATTTTTGCTAGTTGATATCTGCAAGTTGGCCCATGCAAGTTGGTCCCTCTTTGGGTTTAATCACAGCTGACGTGCTTCGATTTGCAGGGTAGACCTAATGACTTAAGGTTGCTGCTAATTTTTGACCAACTATTTAAGCTTGCGTTTGGTGACTTGATGCCTTACTTCAGTGACCTCAATTCTAGTTAAGGTGGGCTTTTATTAGGTGGGCTTGTCTATTGGGTTTTTACCAGCTCATTTGTATGGTTCCAAAAATACCCACAACAAAACCATAATATATTAATAGTTAATAGTTTGATGGAAGAAAAATAGTGAAATTCTAATAAACTAATATGCCCTTATTTCTTGTTCTTGAAGAGTATTGGGGACCCTTATGGATTTTGTTTGATTTCTTGTTTGCAGTTGTTAAGGTGAGTGATTATACCTTTCTTTTGGAATTATATTTTTCTAGAATTCATGAGTCAAACAACACTTTTACACTGTCCCACAATCCTGCTTATAGGAATCAAGCTGTATTAAGTCTTGTGATTCGAATCAGGAATTTAACTAAATTCTTACTAGTCAAATCAAATTGTTCTACGTTATTTTCTGATTCTAATCACAACTCTTATTACTTACATAACTTGGACTTCTCGAAGGTTTTTAAATTTTGGCAAGTAGACTCGTATTTTGAACTAGATTTTCTCGAGTTGAATTGAATCCTTCCTATTTGATTCCCATGATTCTAATCATAGTTCTACTCAAATTTCATCCCCAATTATGCCTGTGATTCTGATGCCACCATCAAAATTTTTACACTTTTATCTAAGAGATATCTTTTTTACTTTGGTTTAACATTATATGAACACTAACCAATTCAAGTATAACCACTAAGAAATCTTAAATGATTAACTTATAAGCTAATATCTAAATCTAATAGTTGTACATGTGTGGATATTATGATAATCATTCTGGTAGCTATTATGATAATGAGACAAAGGCATATGGTTGTAATTGTGATGGAATGTGATTTATGTGATCAAGATTATGATTAAATGTGAATGTTGTGATATAGCTAATGTGAGTACTAATATTGTTTAAAGTTTGAGAATTTCCCATGAGATATGGGATGGTATATGATATATGATGATGATGAAATGTGAATGATATGATGAGATAGTGTAAATGAATCGGATCCCATATTTGCATGTTTTGATATGGTGTGAGGGATAAGGTAGAACTTGTAGGGATAAGGCTGAGATTGTGTAAGGATAAGGGTGGAACAGAGTAATAAGAGGACTTTGATTGATCCCTCGAGGATCTACCATTTACTTTCTTTTGCTTATCTTTTGAAAATATACATAGCATGGTTATCGACTTCTTATGGATGGAGTTAGTCTAACCTATATGTTTGGATCCATATATGCTATAGTCTAAACTAACTTTATTTTGTTTCATCCCTAAAAGAACCTGGGGTGCTATAAAAGAATGTCATGTAAAGCTGCTAGGGAGATGTAGTTACATTTTGTAAAAGTTATGAAAAAATAAAATACTAATGTCAAAGAGGCATGTGCCTTAATGGGCAATGGCTCTATATATATGTTTGTATATATATATATATATTAGCAGTTTGAGATCACACGTGTTCTCTTTTCTCTCTTATCCAATTAATTTGAGTCACTTGCATATTAATAAAACTAAGCAAACCATGGTTATAATGAAATGATAAATTAAATTAAAGGTTGGTGATTATCAATAGAGTAATTAACATTCACGCTGGTCATGATCAGGATTTTAGGTCATGACAAAAATGGTATTGGAGTATGGTTTAGGCTAAATCTATGAGTATAGGCTTGCATCTATAATTGCATAAAGTTGATTAAAGTTATTTTGTGGTGGTGGTTTCATCAAATATTAATAGGAATAGTACTAGCACCCAAAAGCACATATTGCTAATACCATCTCGTTTACCTATTGAAATATGTGTTCGTATCAATCAAACCAAAATAAAACTATTGTGTGTCTTAAGTATCTAATTAACTTTGTGATGTAGATTATGGTGAGAACTAGAAAACAAGAAGGCCCAACACCTAAGTCTGGTCAGGGAAGATCATCTATTGGACAAAATAGTCCCCACCGTGAAGTCGGTGAGAATCTAAAAGTTCCTTAGTGGGCAGAGAACTTGGTTTAGTAAGCAATGGATTGTATAGTGCTTACATTAACTCAAACCTAAAATTGAGATCAAAATTGAGAGTCTAATAGAAATAGACAAAATGCGAGAAACCAAATTCTTCTTGCTAGAAATGAGTAAGGAAATTAATTGCAAATTATTCATGAGTTCCTAAAATTGAAGCCACCCTGTTATGCAAGAACCAATTCTTCTATAGACCCATACTAGTTCTAGATTAGATTGAAAGATATGGTAGAATGTTACGATGTCCCAAATCTTTATTGATAGAACTAGTGGGATATCAACTAGATGATCTTGCACATTATTAGCATGGTAGAGTTGTTGAGGAGTGGACTGTTGATGCAGGACTTTTAACTTGGACAATGTTCCAAGATATTTTCATTATTCAATTACTTTCTCCTAGTGTTAGGTAGGTAAATGCTCAAAGATTTGAAAATTTGAGGTAGGAGAATTTTTCTATTAGTGAATATGATGCTAAGTTCACATGACTTTCTCGATATGCTACTCACCTGATTTTGAATGAGACCATGAAAGTGGAAAGATTTGTGCAAGGGTTTTGAGATTATTATTTTGATCGTGTTAAGGTTCATTTAAACACAACATACCAACAAGCCATGAACCAAGCTTTGTGGGTGGAATAAAGGTCAAAAGAGCATTGTGAAAGGGAAATGTCCTTCAAGAGCAAGAAAAAAGTTCAAATTGAGGCAACTAATGTGGTATCAAGTGAAAAATTAACTCACGTTCATAGAAAACCTCCTAGTGGGTGGAAAGGAAATTTTTCTAGATTGTCACTTTCAAAAAATTCACCTGCAAAAAAGAGTACAAGAGGTCAATCTGTTTCAACTACTTTTGTTCCATTCTATGGAAAAGATATACCTCAAGATCAAGGGAACTCTAATGCTAGCATGCCATGATGTAAAATTTGTAATACAAATTATGGTCCTTGTAGAAAGGATCTAATGGGATGTTTTCAATGCGGTCAACCTGGGTATAGGGTGAGAGAGTACCTTATGAATATGAATGCCTCAAAACATGGTACAAATTACCAAGTTAAACTCCCGAATTAACTAACAACACCCTTACGGCTTTAATAAGAGCACCAGCAACATCTGACAAAAGCAAGGGGTGGGGTAATCGTGAAAGGAATCCCAATGAAGCTATGACACAAGTTTACAATCTCACCAAACAAGAAGCTCAAGCATCTAATGTAATAGTCTCCTGTATTTTGAAAGTGCACAATTTATAAGATCGAGTATAGTTTGATCCTGGTGCAACTCATTCTTCTATTGTAAAGAAATTCGTAAGTCTGTTGAATGAATCTGGTGAATTAATAGAAACACGATTGGTAGTAATGACTCTTGTTGGTAAAACTTTATTAGCTGATCAAATATTTAGGAAATGTGCCATGACCATAGGCGACAAGTAGGTATTTGCTAACCTAGATGTGTTAGATATGGTAGATTATGATGTAATCCTAGGTATGGATTGGTTTTGTTAGCACCAAGTATGCATGAATTGCTTCAAAAAGAAAGTTACATTCCATGTAAATGAATCCACTCTTATGACTTTTCAAGGAGAATGGATAGTGGAGATAGCTGGATTCATCTTGAACATGCAAGCTTGGAAACTTTTGAATAAAGGATGCACAACTTATTTAGCTATGGTATAAGATCTAGATATGGTAGTTTTGAACCTAAAAACTTAAATGAAGTCTTGGTAATACAAGAGTTCATAGGTGTATTTCCTAATGAGTTACTCGAATTGCCATCGGATCGAGAAATCAAATTTACTATCAATCTGGTGTCTGGCATGAAGCCTATTTTCATTCCTCTATGTTGAATAGCACCAATGGAATTGTAGGAATTGAAAACCTAATTACAAGAATTGCTTGATAAAGGTTTCATTCATTTGAGTGTTTTGCTATGGGGAATACCCATATTATTTGTGAAAAAGAAGGATGGTTCACTAAGATTAAGCATCGATTACCACTAATTGAATAGAGTGACCATAAAAAATAAATATCCCCTTCCTCGCATCAATGACCTGCTTGATCAATTATAAGGGGTGAAATATTTCTCAAAAATAAACTTGAGGTCTAGATATTATTAGTTAAAGATTCTTGAAGAAGATATGCCTAAAATTGCCTTTCGTACATGATATGGACATTATGAATTCCTCATAATGTCATTCGGACTAATGAATGCCCTAACTACTTTTATGAATTTGATGAATCGAGTGTTTAAACCATGTCTGGATAAATTTGTGACTGTACTTATTGATAATATCATAGTCTACTGTTGTTGACATCAGATTTTGATTCGTACGGAGGGTCCCAAAATTTGGCCAATGGGAGGAGTTTAGGAACCAATGCTGCTTTCGAAGTATAGAAGGAGTTGGTCTGAGAGGAAGAAGGAAAGGGAGGCGTGGTGTTTTTAACGTGATTTGGCTAAATCCGGGCGACACCGGATCCTACGTCTACGATGGAGATTTTATTAATGTATTGAGAAATGATTTTAGCAGAGTTTCTGCTTATAGAGTTCAACCTCCTCCTCTCTTCTAACTGTCAGGTCCCAAAAATATGAGTTAGATTAAAAGTTAAATGCGAAATTAGCTTGGATCTTGCCCTAATCTCGTTGGAGATGAGTATACATAAGTATCTTGATGTAAATGTTTTATAATGTTCGTGAAAT
>JANHAO010026359.1:0-11112 GCA_026873985.1 Saraca asoca | reverse complement strand
AATGGTGCAACTCTATCAAGTTTCTTAAATGGACCCCATAATTTATCTCACTTCTTTTAACTTATCTCACAACTGGACTCACTTTAATATTAAGATGTAGTTGCTTATTAAGCAACTGCAATGCTGACTCATACCTTAGGAGTTGCTTCACAATGGGAGAGTTACTTTAAAGAGAGTTGCTTAAGTTAAGCATTCCCTTAAGCAACTCCCATTGTGGATAGTCTAATGCGATAAACATGTTGATTCTATGTGAAATCAATAAAATAAGACTCATTGTCTTATAAAAAGAGGTGAGACCATGCAAAATTTGCGATAAAATATAAATAAATTATATAATATAAATATCATCAAAAGATTTTTAAAAAATTTGGCAGAACTTCTTCTATTTTTTGAACATTTCTTATGGGCACCTGTATAGGAATAAGGTGACACCCATTTTAGAAACTGTAACACAGTAAGGAGCCTACAAACACTCAATAGACACATGAAATATGTATAATATACATGAGCAACACTTGCTAACACTCGTGCACTATGAGTTTACCCACAATGCCAAAAGTGATTTTCCAAATTTACATGTCTTCAAATTTCATTCCAAAGCATTCATCCCATCGAGAGGCAGGCTTTGTTCCCTGTGACATAAAGCTTTGTAGTTTGGATAAGGATTACTGGTACAACAACCTTCCTTAAATTTAGAAAAAAAAAATAACAAGCCTTTATCTTTTTATTATCTGGCTAATATAACAATACTATTAAGATAAAGATTTATAGTTAGTTTAGATAAATCCTAATAACTAAATAATTTGAAAGCTTCGAAGATGGGTCAAACAATTATATAAATAAGAGTGTTTGGGGGTCCCTGATGCCATCAAAAATTCATACAATAGGAATACCATTGTCCTAAGAGATTGAGAGGCATTGGAAAGCTCTCGAACACAGTGCAAGACAAAGGAAGAGGCAGCAACCAAAACATCAATGACTAGAGGTAATAAGTTCAATTCAGCTTTCGCTACAGTTTTTGTTTTTTATCCTTAAGTGTTTATAAAACCCTTACATCCCTACCACCGGTCAGGCTAAAAGAGTAGTCACATCCAAGGGCTCTAAAATGATTTTAGATAGAAACAAAGAATAATGAATTTGAAGGAAACTTAATAAGTAAACCATTCATTCACAAATCATTAACGCTCTTAAACTCCAAATTTTCACTTTTCAGATTTCAACCAATATTTCCATTATGCAATTTTCAACCAATATTTCCATTACGCAATTTACTATTCGAGACAACTATAAGAATGAAACTTGTTTTTCTTTACATTTATGTGATACATTCCACTAGAGAAACAAGCACAAAAGAAAAAAACAAGTAGGAAAAGGATTCCACAATTTTTGCCATTCATCTACAATATTTACCTAGAACAATGGTTTACATTCACATTCAAATTCATAGCCTACCTTATTACTCTGGACTAGCCTTATCCCAGCCTTTTTCCTCAAAACCAACCTTGTCCCACTTATCATATTAAAATGCATAGATCCAAGATCCAATTTATTTTTATTCATCACATTTCATCATTCATATGTCCAGTCTCAAAGAGTGCCAATCATATAATTAACCCATCCTCATAATGGATGCCTCATCAGTTCCATATGGATACATTTTAATACTATTCACAACAAAATTATTCACATATCATGATATTTCATTTCATGTCTCATGGACATAAACAAGTTTTTCACAACATAATAGTTGGTAGTAAACACACTTCCACAATCACAATCACTCATGACCATTATAATGCTTTCTTAATGCATATTTGCATTATCTTATAAACTCATCATTTAGAAATTATTGTATGCACATACATTATATTCATTTGTGTTAGTTTATAAAACCACTCCCTTAGATATCACATTTTCCATATATGTTTAGTTTGGCTTTCTATAGTTTTGAATCAAAGAAATAGAGTGTAATTTCAAGTAAGGGAGAATGAGACTAAACAAATTGCAGCTTTCATTGAAAGTGCAATCAGAATCATGAGTATAATCGCTGAAGAGAAACAAGCATGATCACGATTAGAATTGGGAATTTATTTATGAAAAAGGCTCAATTTGACTTGAGAAAAATATAGTTAAAAATGCGAGTTTGCTTGCCAAATTTTGAAAGCTTTCGAGAAGTCTAATTTCAAATGTGATCAGAATAAAAAACAAAGCAGGATTAGTCAATTCGACTTGTAAAATTCTAGTTCAAAATTCAATTTAAATCGATCAAGAAAAACTACTAGGTTTCTACGAGCATAATTACATGTTTAGTTTAAAATAATGCAATTTGACTCACATAAGCAGATTCTACATATTAACAATAGAAAAATAAGGGAACTCATTTCCAGCACAAAGATACACTATAAGATCTTATTATCCCATGTTTTTGGAAGTATAAACAAATACAAACTCAACTATTTTAACATCGTACTTATTAGTATCTCAACAATCCACTTAATCATCAAATTTCATAATATAATCACAAAACCCTTTTTTTTTTTACTAATTTGCTCCATAAATCAACATATCTCAAGTAAACATCATGTCATAATTTATAATAGTGGTAAATAACACTCACCTTAACAACTTGTATACAAAAAACTATAACTATTTCATCAAAATCCACTATGCTATTCAAAATAAAAAATAAAAGCATATTAGCTTCTAATCCATTTTTCATAGATTTCTTTCATTAACTAATCATATATAATTAAATTATGATTCCTATATCATTAATAAAGCTATATCTAACAAATTTGAGCTTCAAAATGTCAGAAAAACTGAATTAATTCACGAGTTGAACAATACCATCAATAGTGATAGAAAATTTTAAAAATTCATAACTTGAGTTATACTCAGTGAATCAATATAATTTTGATGTCAAAATAAAGAGGAAAAAGAGAGGATTCAGCAATAAAAATTTGAGAAAATAATAAGAAGAGTTAGAAAGCTTACTTATAAAGAGAGAGTGAAAGTATAGAGAGAGAAACAAGAAACTTGAAGAGGAACATGAGAGTTTTGCATGATTTGTGTGGTGTGTAGGGATGACTTAAGAGGAAAGGGTGAGTTGGCTTAGGGAGGGTATTTTGGAAAAAGATAAGTTAATTTCTCACTATCTATAAGTTGACTATTTCCCTATTCCATATTTTTTCTATTTTGAGCTCATATTTAACACATTTATCAATTTCCTAAATTTATGAAAATTCAATACAAATTAAATCAAGTACCTTCATAATAAGTATAATTTTATTCTCATTTGATATCCATAACCCTTGTTTCAAAATTTTGAAGTTTTTTGGAAATAAAATTTCAAAATTAAAATTTTTGTTCTTTGAACATTCTTGATCAACTTTTTGATCTTCTAAAGGTTTCATAAAATTCATATAATCAATTTCTACTATTTTTTATTTTTCTCATAACTCGATATTTATAATTTCATAGTTTTGAAAAATTTTGAATTTTTCCTCCGAAAAACCATTTTACTATCTAAATAAATTCTGATAATTTGGGATGTTACAATTTATCACTACACCTCATTTACTAGTATGAATCTTGGCAATTCCAAGGCGAACAACAACAATCATACAAGCACTTTCAAAGAAAATAACATATCAAATGATACCATAAAACATAACATTACAGACTAAAGTTGAACCGCATATGTAGTTTTCTTTATGGAATCTTCCTTTGCAATTTACATTTCAAATTTAATCCCCATGCTCCTTATATTTTCAAATGATTAATCGCCCTTATCCTTCCAAATGATTAATGGCCATTTTCAATTATATTTCAATGCATTTCATGGTTCCCCAAAGACTTTCCATAAGGATTAAATCTTCAATTTGTACATGTTCAAACAAGGAAAAATTGAGCAATCCACATTCATAAGTTATGAAATACCATTTCTAACATGTTCCTGATTTCGGCATCACTTCATCCTTGTTTTTCAAGATAAAATTCATTTCAATTGCCTTAATAAAGATGCCCTAAAGAAAATCAGTTGTAATAGTATAAATACAGCATATCTTAACATGTTTAATAAAATATGATGTTTTGACCTCTTTATTAATTTAGTTTTAAATAAATATATATATATATATATACTATCTTAGATAAAGTCATTGAAATATAATATGCATAGAAATAAATTAGAATGGAGATTTTAATTATACAATAATTTGTACATATATTTATAACTTCTAAATATCCCTAATATGGAATAATTTAGAAAATAATATATCAATTATTCATAAATAAACTAATATATGTTATATCACATTCTTGAGGAAGAATACAGTGATCTCATACACTATTTAATATGGAGATATTTGGACAAAAATATGGGTATATATTATAAAACATATGACTAAATTGATGTCATGCCGCAATTTTTGGAAATGTGATTGGTGTAGGTAGTCACCTAGTAATAATTTCCTACAAACCTTTCAGTACTATAAAATTACTTGACAAAATCAAACTATAAAAGCAATGCTCATATATTTAAAAATTTAAGAAAACGAAACAGAATTTCCACAAATTTTATATGCTTTATAGACTTATCAAAGACATTTTTATAAAAATTTCAACAGAGTCTCCTCTGTTTTTCAGAAATTTTCTAGGGTCACATGCCCTTCCAACAGCATGTAAAACAATTTAAAGGTCCTCACATATTTACTGAACACAAATATAATGATGACAATCCAAAATCGGCTTAACACATGTATATGCAAACCACACAACTGCCAATTGTCAAATCCAGTGTTATGTCCTCGATTCCCTTCCTGTGATCTTTATAATATCTAATAAACTTGAAACTAAACATTTTTTTTCAAAGATAAAAGTAATAAGTTTCAATAAAACCTAATAAGTACATTACTTACTTTAAATACTATTTGTATCATATGGCTCTTATACAATTTTAATAAAATACAATAATTTATAGTTTAACCAATTCCAGCCTATTGATCTATCAAGTATGACAACTATGAATTTATAAGACAATAACCTTAATACAGTGAATTTACTATTTAGTATGTGTGTCTATATATATATATATATATATATATATATATATATAAAGGGTCATTAACTATTCTAAGCAATCAATATGAAGAACCACCATATTGGTGGTTTCCAAACACATAGATTTCAGATTTAAGTATATGAGAAAATTATCACTTTCATAATTACAATCAATCAATAAGAATGGCTTACTATCATTCTTTGGCAAACAAAGACATTTTGATCAAATTAACACATTCTTTTTACATAAAGCATTCAAGTCAAATACTTTCAATTCAATCAACTAAAGGCATATAAATGAACTGAGAGTTGGATATATGAGCAAGTTTCTTTAGATAACTTATCACTTATTTTATAAATTAGTATCAAAGCTCATATAACATTATCCCTCTAATAGATATTCTCCCCCTTATCTCTCCAATAGATTTCATGATCATGTTAGTATCAGTATATATATTTAATTTTTTTAGAAGCACTTTTGGAAGTTCCTTAAAGAACTTGCTCCATGAACTCAATTTTCAATTCACAAATAATTCATCTAAATACACACATCATAACAATTCAATGATTATGTCCACATTCAATCAGCTACCTAGCTCATTACACAACAATCATTTCCTCATTCAATAGGTCATTCCGAGTTTTAATTTATATCTGTTGATTTTTTGAAAAATCTTTCAAGGATTCATACTTGTCAATTCACATACATATTCAATACAATAATATCGTTTTATTAACTAATCATTCAACTCAAACAATTCCATATTTTAAAGGCATTCCAAATAAAACATGTGCACAATTACCATTCCTTTATACATATTCAAAAGAACATCTTGATTCCATACTCCAATGAAGTTCATGTCATATTCACTTTTGATTTTGGAGACAATTCCATTCAAACAAAATTTAGTAACCATAAAAATTTAAGTTAGTAACAATTCCTTGTGACTTACATGTATAATAACTAATTAAGGAATGGGGAAGAATATCTAAAATTGTTATAGCGCAATTTACTGGCCTAGTGAGCTACATCAATTTATAAATTCAATCACATATCCTTCAAATCATAGCATGTAAACTTAATAAAAACTATTAGTTTAACCTCTCTATCATTAAGCCATGAGATGAAGTGCATTCTATCATACCTTTCTAACAAATGGATCATATAAATGAACAAGGAAGGAACCTTTTTTTTCTTCTACTCATTTATTTTCTTTATCTAGATCATATGAGACCCAACTAATTCAATTCTACCCCCAGTTAAAATATTTAATTAACTCCAAAATCCTACACTTATAGATTTCAATTATATTCATGTCCACTCATAAAGCACCATTTCATTACATCCTAACAGCATCATTCACTCAACATATCTTTCCAATAATATCACCAAAAATATAAACTCATGCATCTATATACCAAATCAACAAGAAAACACCTATGGGAGAGAAAGTTGTTTACTTCTAAGGTTAAAATATACTCATTTTCAAGAAGTAATTTCGATTGTTTCCAACCATTGTTTTAAATTCAACCAATTTGCCTAAGCTTGTTGTTATCAATAATTATATCACTTTCACATTTACTATCAGTAATCTCCAATCTCTCATATCATCACTCTTGCTCATTTCTTCCTTTAATTTAGTATGCCATCTCCCATTCACACTTATTATAAACATATTACACATTTTAAATGCCAAACTCAATGTTCTAATGGCTGCTATCCAATGTGTTCATTAAGAATTTCCTAATGCATAAACTATCCATGAACCAACTCCTACAAACAATTAGACATTTTCTAATTATAATACCATTTCAATAAGAACATTCATCTAATTTCAATCTACTCACTCAAGCAAATTTCATCATCTAAACAATCCTATCCTCGTTTAGTTTCCTTTTTATTTCCTAAATCTTTAACTAAGCAATTTATATAATACATTTACAGTCACTTTTTTTTTTTTCATGTACTCGTGAACAAATTCTCATAAGACTTTAACCACTTTTCAACATCTATAATTTAGAACGATGTGACCTTATTTTTTTAAGAGAAAGTTCATTCTCTAAGGTATTTGAATAACTCAAAGTCAGTTATCTACATTTTTCTCAGTAGTTATAAAATTATAAGAATGGATATTTCATTCATTTTTTAAAAAATTAATTATCCAAAAAATTAATGATATTTGCATCTTACATGAGAAAAATGAATTTCGAAAATTTTGGTATTCATTGGCTATTTATAGTTAAAATGACTCGTGGATAAGTATCTACCTTCTTTTCATTTTATTTATCTACCACAGTATGAAATCTTAATCACATCTTTTTGCAGAAAAAAAAAATCAAAATCAGTCCTATAATCACATGTTATTTTTAAAATTCCAACGAAAACCTATAGGTGTTCTGTACAAAGATTCAAAAAAAGGACCATAATTACGCAAAGACAGTTTTTATCATTTCAACAATTTTTTTTCTTAAAGGTTATGACAATAACGTGGCATTTTATTAGATACAATATAGTTCTAAAACTCAATATCTTAGTAAGAGACTTTGTTAAAGATGAGCTTCGATGACATGCAATGAAGGCAATGGTCATCATTTTCCAACAGAAAAACAATGACGAACACTTGAAATATATAATGATGGTAAAAAACAAAAACTTACAAAATACAAATGTTAAAATAATTTTAGAAATGGTTATTGTTCCATGAAAAAAAATGCAGAATTACAAAAAAAGTAATTATATGTATTTTTGAAAATTTCCTATTGGAAGTTGCACCTTCTAAAAAATTTAATTCTTTCAACTTTAAGTGAAAAACTGAAGCTTTGATAATATTTGTTCGACCCACAAAGTTGTACACACCATAAGTAACTCCGAAAAACAGGTGTCAATTACAATATTAAACTTTGAAGATCTTGTAACTTTTTCATACATTCTTTTGAAGGAAATTTTGAACTTCAATAAGATATACAATATATAAATTTATACATTTCAAAATCTTAATTGCTTGATTAGATTAAGAATTGATTAAAGGAACTTAACTCAAAACACAAATTTATCCACCACTCTTTTATATAAGTTACCATATAAATTTCTGATGGGACATTCATTCTTATTTTCTTTTTATCTTTTTTTACAAAGTGTTTTCTAATTCCTAACTCGCCGATAATTTGTACTCTTATTTTTATATGTTTTGAAAATCAAAATTTATCATTGATGTGATGTGAGACTTTCTTAGGTTCCAATGTATGATGGATCTGGCTCTCATTGGAAGGTGATCCCATTTTTTTGAAAAGGATCACTGGGAGAGAGCAGGGGAGGAGTGCTCAACTAAGTTCCCTATAATGGTTCCAGTGATAGCGAGCGGACAAGGAAAAAAGTCCATGGTCTCTGATTTCGACTCTGTTTGGTCGACGAGCAAAGCCAGCCGCCTTGGTTTGAAGGATTTAGCTTCTTTGCTCATGGATGAGCTCAAGTGCAAAATCGGTGGATCTCGCTCTGAGACCCCCAAGAATCTCAAAGCTTCGCAATAGCGGCTCCACAAGCGTTTTAAGATGCCGACTTAAACATGCAATGGATGAAGCCCAGAAAGAAAGGATCATAAAAAGGAGCCGGAATAGTTTTCTAAAAGGGGATGGAGGGCTTTGTGTGAAGAGCTTGTGGCAAATTCACAGGACAGTGCATGTCACACATGTCTCAAATCTAAAGACAATGTAGCATAAATCTTATTGATGCCGCTAGCCCCACAAATTGAAGACAATTTAAAGACAAAAAGTCGTGATCAATTTGAAGACAATGGCAGAGTGAGAGGCAGCCAAATTGGCACTGCAATATATCTAACGCACTTTCAAAAGTGCAGTTCTCGAGTCCCAAATTTAAATAAATTTACTTCTGCAATTGCATGAACGTTGAATTTTGTGGTATGACTTTGTTGGGGCATCACGCATGATTTGAGTTATGGGCAGGATATGGTTAGTTTGAGTTGCATATAGGATGTTTGATAAAATGCCTAGTTGAAGCGTAATTGCCTTATGCAACTTAGTCCACCGTGGCAAACTCTTGATTAAAATAGCACTCTGAAGGTGTTTTCATGTCTTCCAATATGTCTAAGAGACATACGTGCCTGTCCAGTGAGCCATGCGAAATGTTATGGGCCAATTGATTTCCTTGCTTAAAAATAGACAAGAGTCAATTGTTGATATGGTTAGTTTGAGTTGCATATATAATATTCTGTTTCTCTGAGGAAATAACAAACGAGCTAATATCCAAAAGACAGAGAGCAGTCAACTAAATTCACTCTTAAAGACAAGGGGAGGCCAAACCATATCTTAGCTATCCACTCAAAACCCACAAACATGTGAAACACTGTTTCATCAGTTGAATCGTTGGTCTGATGTAAAGGGGAGGGTAGCGCTTTCCTCTTGAACAAATTAGCTGCAGTAGGAGTAGCATCAGAAAAAGCTTTTTGTAGAAAATGCTTAGCTTTTTGGGGAGGTATTCCATAGAGCAGATCCATGACACAATGAAGGTGACTGAGATATAAAATTGGAAGAATCAATCCTTGAGTTAGGGTCTTGAGTAGTAGCCAACAACAAATATCCTGATTTCGCAGAAAATTTTCCATTAGGAGAGTGTATCCAGGCAATGTGGTCTTCTTGAGTCGCAGAGGGAATATGAACATTTTGAATAGCTCTATTTTCCAAAGGGTATAGCCATTGCTCAGTAAGAGACAGATCCCGTAGACATGAGGAAGAGTTCAAAAACTCAGCCACTGTGGTAATAGTGTGATCAAAAGAGGGAGGGAGAGTCAACAACCTAGTATACATGTAGTTTTAGATACATGTGGCCTTTTTTCATAGTATGACAGATCATATATTTATGAGTTTAAGAATGGGAAGATAAGGTATTTCAAATTAAGGTGATGTTTAGTTGAGTGGAATGAAAAAGGAGTATGAGATGGAATTAAAGATTATGTGATTTGATTGGGTGGAATGGATGGAATTTTGCATTCCATCAAATTTAATATAAAATTTAATATTTATATAATATATGTTGCATACCAAAATCGGCCTCGCAAGGACAAGTCCTTGAGGAAACAAAGACCAGTCCTCACACTTCAGCAAGAAACTTTCAGGGAGCTTCGGTCGAACTAACAGATAACAACAACGGCAAAGAAATTACAAGTGCCAGATCATGTCTCGCTTGTCACGATATTGTGGCGCCGCGAGATACGATCCGAAGAGCCACACCCCAGCGACAACTCGACTCTGTAGTAAGAGCTCAAGGGTTGACTCAACATAATAGTCAGTCGCTCTATTCGCACTCGCTTCCCCCGCTACGACAACCCTCACAGCTTTCTAAGGCAAGGAACTCTCGCTTAAGACAATAAAATATCTTGCTTGATACGGTAACAGCTATAAGCCTACAAAGTCGGCTCGAGAAGCCTACTTCCACAGCCTACAGTCGAAATGTGGTCTTTTCATTGTCTTTTCTCATTTATTTGATGTAATATAACTGTAGCCAGCAATTAATGCATGAAACCTCTCATTCCTCTATAAATAGGACTGCATTGTTAGCAAGAGGGAAGAGGAGAGAAAATCTTGTAAACATAACTCCTATAAATTATTCAGTATCAATAAAACTTCTGCCGTGGACGTAGGATCCGGTACCGCCCGAATTTAGCCGAACCATGTTAAAAACCATCGCCTTTCTTCCTCCCGACTCGCCTCTCACAACCCTTCAAAAGCGACATTGATTCCCGAAACTCACATCTGGTTGACAGAAGTTCTAGTTCTTCGTGCGAATCGAATTTCACCTTCAACATTTGGCGTCGTCTGTAGGGATCATCCGCTCTTTGAAGTTTCTATTGCCATTCGA
The DNA here is from genome assembly GCA_026873985.1 of Saraca asoca. Taxonomy (NCBI): domain Eukaryota; kingdom Viridiplantae; phylum Streptophyta; class Magnoliopsida; order Fabales; family Fabaceae; genus Saraca; species Saraca asoca. The sequence goes on along the minus strand of JANHAO010026359.1, from coordinate 179 downwards.
CAATGGCCCGAGGGAGGACGACTCAGAGTTCTACTACTCCAGCTTCCCAGCGCATCGTTGCGCTGGAACTGCAAGAAATACAGACGTCTGATCAAATCTCGATCGGCTCTAGAGAACACAGTCAAAGAGTTGGCTGAAACTGTTAAAGCACTTGCCCAGGCGCAAGCACAAAATGCTCA
>JANHAO010026358.1:0-11114 GCA_026873985.1 Saraca asoca | reverse complement strand
AGTGATATTACCATTTAATTCACATATATCACTATGTATAAGTTCTAGAACTTGAGTGCACTTTTCAACTTTTGGAAAAGGTTTCTTAGTAATTTTGGATTGTATACAAATTTTACATTTCTTTTCAAAATCCTTATTACTAAGATCAATATAATTATTTTTATGCATGTAGTCAATTGACTTATAACTTGAATGTGCTAATTTACTATGCCACAAATCACAAGTATCAACAATATGCAGTGAAACATTCACTTCATTATTAAGACTAAATTTAAAATACTCTTGCTACAATATCCTTTTCCTACATACAAGTTATCCTTAAATAAGATCACTTTATCAGATTTTGGTATAACTTTGAATCTTTTTTTGCAAAAAAGACAAGCAGAGACTAAATTCTTCCTTACTTATGGAATATGAATTACATTCACTAAAGTTAACTTCTTTCCAGATGTGAAATTCAATTCAACTGGTCCTTAATCGCATACTTTTGTAGAGGTATTATTTCCCATTAACACCTCTTGATTATTCACTTTTTCATACGTTTTGAATTGATGACAATCATTACAAACATGAATAGTTACTCCAGAATCTAACCACCACTTAGATGACTTTCCTTGAGTTGCCATGTTAAGTTTAGTAATCATACCAATATGCATGCAATGAACTCCCTTAGTCCTTTTCTTCAATTAAGTTGGCTTTTAAATTTCACACTTCTTTAGAGTGATTGTCTTTCTTCAAGAGTCAACAATCTTTGATTATAATGCTCTCTTTTATGGCAATAATAACACGCTCTTTGTCTTTTTTTACGTCCACTAAGGACATGACTTTTCTTTTATCTTTGGCAACATTTCTTTCATCAATATGATTCACCTTAGAATTCTGAGAACAATATATTGCATCACATTTTCAATTTTGCTCTTCTATATGTAGATGCCTTAGTAATTTTTCGATAGTGAAATCTTTACCAAGGTGTAGAAGTTTCTTCTTATAATCATTCCAAGTTAAAGATAATTTTGAAATAATTACTCCAACATGTAATGATTCAGGAACTATCATTTGTAGATCATGAAGTCTACTAACTAAGATTTGTAGCTTATGAACTTGATCCATGATAGGCATATCATTTACCATACTAAACTCCAAATATTTTAACATAATAAATTTGTTGATACCTTGTTGCTCATTATTGTATTTTTCCTCCAAAGATCTCCACATCTCCACTGGTGATTGTATCAATATGTATAGATCATAGAACCTATTTGACAAGGTATTGAGAATGTGACCTTGGCATGCAAACACATCCTCTTCATGCTTCTTCTTCAATTAAGCAACCCTTGCCTTCTCTTCATTGTGGCATCCTCAATAGCTTTTGGAACTAGTGTAGTATTTGAATCAAGTACATAAGCAAGGTTGAGTACCAAAAGGAGAAACATCATTTTGTCTTTCCAATGATTAAAATTGGTGCTATCAAATTGATCTAACTTGACAGACTCTTGATTCATTACCTTGAAAGCAACACTTTGATCTTGAGCCATCTTGGGAATATCTCTCTAAAATTGTTATAAAAAAATGTTACAAATGGTCAAGATAATTATACAATAAAATGCTTCAAGGCAAGATTGGGTCACTATCTTTAGAGAGATATTCAACCCTCACATGTATTTGCTAAAGAGTTGATAATGATACTCTCCGAGGATACAATGAAGCTTTTGTAAATTTCTTCATTAGCAAATCAAGAAATTCCCTATCACTCTGATAACTTGGAATATTTTAAGCTTATAAGATATTATTCTTAACCATATATCACAAAGTCATATGGACGTCTATTTATACTTAGTAGGGGAGCCTCTTTAATAAATATGTGCATTCAAAAGTCCTTTGTTCATTGAACACAAATTGTCTTGCCCTGATCCATGGCATGTGACCAGTGTATAAGGTCACTATAAGGAAACCCTTTACAAGCCTAACAATACAGTAACACTCTTGATGTGACATAATTGTAACATGATATCCCACTAGACAGATGTATTTATCAAAGATTCCATTAGATTTCTAATGAAAATCTAACAAGTTTCCTTTATTTTTTAGACCCCAGGGCATTAGGCTAGTACAACAAATGAGCATTACATGCCTTACACATAACCTGTACAACAAAAATCAAGGCTGCAACAACCTAAACAACACAATTTCTACAACTTACTAGGCATCAAACAAATAAGTTACATGTACATTTTAACTATACCAACTGCTAAAATTGAACCACCATTATACCTTTGAGCTCCATAGGATGGAATCTAGTCACTCAAGGAGCAGACTCTAGACTAGATGGATGAGGGTGAGTGGTGGAAGAGATTTTAGGCTTTGAAAAATACGGAAGAATACGGAGTGAGTTTCAAAGAAACTCAGTGACCAAATAATCCCTTGGAAAAACTAAAATTTAGTTTGTAATTCATATTCAAAATTTAAGTAGTGGAATATATATTTGCAATGATATAATCAATAGTTTAAAAACAATCTAAAAATTTAGAAGCTTCAATTTATCAAAAGAATCAAGTCAAGAAATATAGTAATCAACAAGTTAAAATATAAAGTAGAGTATAATATTATGAGAAATAATCATCAAGATATAAACACAAGAAAAATCATTAAGATCTTTTGACATTTTCAAATATTCAGTATCATAAAGATTTTTGATTTTTTAAATTTAATTGGAATCCAAAGGATAATTCTTAAAGGTAACCATACCTAACAGATATCAGATATCATCATGCACCTTATGCTTCTTATTAGATATACTCCTTTTATTCCTCTAACAAATGTAATTCTAATCATAAATGCATTTGGAATTTTTCTAAAGGAATTTCCAATGGATTCAGGTTTTCAAAAATAATTAATCAACCCAAATATATGAGACTACTAGATATATCCAGAAATAAGAAGCAAGTCCCAATTAGTTCATGAATTCAATAATTAGAAAATGTTGTCAATCATTTTATGTAACATATAGTTCAATAACTTTAGAAATCCGATGTAGCAAAATAATGCAGTCACAAGTTTCATAAGTAGTAATCAATAGAGAAAGAGTAGATACGCTATAGTAATTCATATATATATATATATATTCATAGCATATAGTTATAATTTCAAGACAAACTTCCTTTAATATTTTAGGTATTTAGATGCTACAATATTCCAAGTAACAAAATTATTATTTTGAAATAAAGGATTCACAAAAAGAGTAAGATTATCTTCTCACCTCTAACAACAAGATAACATCAAATTTCTTTTTCTTGAATCACACTAAATCAATAACCTAATAGCTAACACCTTTCAAAACTATCTAGGATCAATTTCAAACTAAAATGATACATTCTGATTGTGAAAGAAATTTCTAAGTTAAGAAGGGATTAGAAGATACCCACTACTCAGCAATAGATTAGGGTTTAAGTGTGCTACTTGATAAGCTTATAGAAGGTAAAATGAAGTCACCAGCTATTGAAGGGTGATAAGTGGCTAGTCATCACTGGCAAAGAAGGATTGGTTAGAAAACACCCTATTGCTAGAGGGGCTAATTGGGCAAAAGAGGAAGGAGATGAGCTGAAGCAGAGTAGCTACACCATTGATTGGTAGCAATTGAAGAAGGAGCACGACAATGTTACATGACCCCAGCGATTGGAAAAGTTATTGGAGCTGCAGAAAAGCAGGGGAGCCCATACGAGGTTATACACTTTCGATGGGAGGGGAAAAAGCTAAAGCTAGTTGTGTTAGGAGTAAGGCTAGCTAGAGGATGAAGAAAGTTGGCGACACCAATGGTTTTGGCTATCAAAAAGGAGAGGAAGATGGCAGAACTAGAACTAGAGCTGCTGGCTTTGTTTCAGGTGCAAGAAAAAAGGAAATAGCTGGTTGGAGAAGAAAGGAAGTTGAAGAAATGGAAGAAAGAACAAGAAAGACGGACGACAATAGGAATGTTGGAGATCGGGGAACAAGAGAAGTAGAGTGCTGACTTTTGAGAATAGAGAAAATAGCACGGGGGGATTGGTGCTGGGTAAGAAAAAGGAAAATAGAAAAAGGAAAAATTGCACTTTGGCCCACAACCAACACTTAATTCCTCACTATAATCCACTAGAAAGGGGAAAATTATGCTTTGGCCACCACGTAAAATTTAAAATACACGCTATAGTCCTCCATACTTCAAAATTTTTCACCAATAAAACTACATTTTTATCAATAAATTATATATTTCTAACACAGGTTTATAACCTTGCTACTAGCTTGATTTATTTGCTACTGTGATATATAAATAGACACATTCATCCCTTTATTTATTGAATATAAGATCTACATTCATCCATTTATTCATTAGAATCAATGAACATATGTGCCCACACTTTATTCATCAATTCATATACATGAACTTTTTTTAAAGAACCAACATAACTTTTAAAGTTGTAAATTATATAACAGTGATCCACTTTATTCAATAGAGTTGGCAAGGAAGGCCTTTTGCCCCTAGATGCATTGGAATCTTGTTCCTTTTGTCATCAGTTCAACCCTCCAGGCACCTTGTCAAACACAAACACCAACAATGGAACCAATGCCCACACTTTGGCCATGGATGACTACTGTGGATAAGAGGCAGATGCGTCCCAAGACATCACCAGTGATCCTCTTGGTAAGCAGGTAACACACTCGCCATCTTGACAACCTCAAGTTTACAATGATATAACTAGAAGTTGGGCCTTTGGTTTCCTGTGTCCTTGACATTCTCTTGTGACTTGTAGTCATTAGCTGAGCTCATGAATGACTTGGAGGCCAGTTACCATACACTGAAAGCGGAGTTTCTTCTTCTCTGTCATGTTGTCAATGATAAGATAGATGATCAAAGTTCATTCCAGACAGAATTCATAGAGCAGCTAGATGAGAAGATGGCTCCATGCCGTAGAGTTGAGAAGCTGCTGGACAATCTTCTGAAGAAGAAAGATCCAACCCCGGAGACCAATGCAAAACATGGGATTTCACCTGCTTCACAAGGCTTTGCAGGTGTCACCATCAGAGGAAAGGCAATGTCATGTTCAGAGCTGGTGAAGAAGAGGCAATGTAATGTGGATGTGAGTTCCCTTTCCAAAGTGCACCTGCAAAACCAGAGGTGAACTGAATACGATGCTTGTTTCTGTTTCGTTGTAATCCTTCATTTACTTCTAATTTCAAGCATAACAAACATGTAAGCCTATACTATAGGCATGGATGATTTCATAACTCCAAATTTGAAAAAGGCAAAGTGGAAGGCCATGATGCAGAACCAAGCAAGTCATAGAGGTGGTAAGCTTGTTTGACAGCTCTTCAAGGAACGCAAAATGTAGCAAGCAATGACCACTGAAGGAAAACCATCAGCCTATCTGAATGTACTGATGCCAACTTCTCATGTAAGGTGAAGGAAAGAGTAAAACTGCCAGAAGGATGGAAGTCGAATTCCACCTTACCAACTGCATGGGGCTTTCAGATGTGGAGATCGAAGTGGTGAACTACGTATTCTCATCCAAGAAACAACAGGAGTAAGGTCCTATTTTTTGGAACCTGAGTACCTTTGATATGATGTTTATTTTGACGTGAAGGTTCTTCCACATATGGGAGAACTTCTTGCTAAGCGCTCGGCTAGAGAGTTTACCAGGCGGGAGATGCTGTTAGGCTATCCATAACCCCCTACATTGTATAATTATTGACCACTGTGCAATGCTGTGAATGATCTTCCCTATTTTTCTGTTATGGGCGTAAGTGTCGATGATGGTGGCTGTACGGATGACGCATGAGGAGGGGTCAAAGCATGCATTTCCTCTTGGTACTTGCATCCTAGCTTCTCGGTAAGTTTTCCAAAATTTTGTGAATGAAGATATAGTGTGTAAATTTCATATTCTCCCTTAAACATGAATGATCACAGTCCATAAATTCTGCAACAACAAGTCTTTGGCAAAACTTTGATTATTGATCGAGCATGTGTGGATATTGTGTCCGATTTATGTCTTTTAAGTATAAACCATCGAGACAAGATTTTCATTCCCATGAATATCAACAATGTGCACCAGTTCCTCCTAATAATATGCATGGAGGAAGAGCTGTGGTACTGGATTCAGACCCTAGTGAAGCAACAAAAGAAGAGCGCCATGGCCTACTCATTGAAGTGGCAAGTACACCATGTCAATATCTTTTTATATTATCTCAGTGCATATTGAGGCCATTAACATTGCTTTTGTGAATGTACAGGTAAAATTTGTGGAATGCTTGTTGAAGGATGGCCACTTCCACATCACTGGTTGGCCCACCGTTCCTGAAATTTCTACATGGATAATTCTCATTCCATCCAGAGTCGCCAAGCAAAGGAACCAGTAAATAAACCTCATTTTGTTATTGATGCCATTATACATCCAGCAAAATAGGTTCATACTAATGGCGTGCTATTGATGTTGTCTTTGACAGTCATGATTGTGGTGTACGTGTGGCAGGTTAGATGACCTTAAACTTCCAGTTGGGGGGATTACAAAACAGTTGTAAGGTATTAGCTGATGCGCTAAGTAGTATGAGCTATTATAATATGTCGGTTTCTTCTAATCTTCTTGATTAATGCTCTGCTTCATTTTTGTGCAACCAAAGGGTAGTTGTGGCCGTATGCGGTTGGCTCTTGACGTTGTGCTTGATGAGTACAATGTCATGAGAGAAGAGATCATTATAGCCGCATGGGCACACACTGGATTAAGTATAAGAATAGCATCACCATATAGTAATGTTTAATCGGTAGTATAGGATTGGCCGTTTTGTCTGTGTGTATATTTTGAGGTTGGAAGCAAGTGTGACTGACTATGTAACTGCAAACTATAGGATCGACTGAAATTTCTTGATGTGGTTTTACAATAGCTCTACTATTGACTAGAAGGAGGATTGGCTATCTTGGCTGTATGCATATTTTGAAGTTGGAAGCAAGTATGATTCACTATGCAATTGTGGACTGTAGGCTCGGCTGCAATTGCTTAGTGTGGCTTTGCAATAGCTCTGCTACTGACTAGAAAGTTTCATCATGTCCATATCCATATACGGTTTAGTGATGGTGTAGATAGCAAGGTTTAAATTAGGCCAGATTTGTATTTCTATTAAGTAGGCCGAAGATGATACACGATGTACTGCAGTCATTGACAAATGTTGTTGACTCAGTTAATAGTTATTCTTATGGCATAAGATCAATTCCGCAACATGCATTTCCACATGCATAATAGAGCAGTGCATCAATTAAAACACTACTGCTTTTGAAACCATGTGAGGAATTTAAACTGACGAGATCTTCTTTGAGTGAAGGGCCAAAAAAATTATAATCAATTGAAAGGAAATTATAACTTGCTGAATATCTTTGTTGGGAGGTATCGTAAGATAAAAAATCGGGTTACATGCAAAATGAATTATCTATTTAAGAGTGAAATTCCATCTGGGGAGTTTGCGACATTCTATTGCTTGAGACTTTTTTTTAAGTGAACAGTAAAAAACACAAATTCAACCAGTTGCTAAAATCTAAATAAACCACCAACATAGTATTGGAGATTAGCATTTTTATCATACCTAAAAATTTTTTGCCATTGAGTTACAAAATTAAAACACATTAAATAAAAAATTCTTTACGAGAATAAGGTTATTTAGGGAAGGAAATTTATGTATTTTTGCACACTAAAAAAGTTCTACATTGCCCGTAATATATTACTAGTCATATATAGCCTAATGGACAATCAGATTAAAAACACAAATGGCGGCATCAATCAAAAAGAAAATATTGCACGGAGGAAACTAATGGTGAATGCCTAATCAATTGTCTGCTATAAAATTTGGTCTAAAATTGGACTAAAGGTTTGTAGAAATTATGGGTGTGGGGAGACAAATGGGAGTGTCTTTGTCCATTAATTGATGATAATTAATTAAATTCACAATAAATATCAATATATATATTACTAGTCATAATTGTATTTATTGTAATTCTAATTTTCTAATTGCGGAACTCTTATAATATTTGTGTAGATGTATATATAATTATTGAAATTTGTTCTTTAATTCCTTTCGAATAACATAATTGAATACCATAACTAAAATTAAATTTATAATTCATATGTCTAGTATTAAGAATATGCATGAATTACACATTCAAAATATTATAATTACTAAAAAACCAAAAATTCATAGCTTTAGTTTATTTATTTTAGTTTGTGCTTGAATTTTTAACTGAATATTTCAAATTTGATAAATTTATCATACAAAAAAAAAATTTCCTCTATTCAAAGTTATTTGTTTACTATATTTATAATTACATAAATTTATTGATAACTACTTTAAAAAGACTTATTGACTACTTTCAAGTTAGTATGTCTTATCAATTCATAAATACGAGTTTTTGCACTCCTTCAAAATGTTTTTTTGCTATAACTATATATAAATGTCATTACTAACATATTATACTTATAAAAATATTTTTAAATAATATAAAATAATCACTTAATGACAATAAAGCTTTGAAAAAGTGAAACTATTAAATTTAAAATTTATTAATAAACTTAATGGTAAGAGAGTATTAAAACCTACATAAAAAGTATAAAAAGTGCATAATTGTATTCTTTTTTTTTTTTGAAATAGACTGATATGTTTGGTGAGGACCTCCCATATCACATGCTAATTTTAACAAATTTAATAAAGAATTCGTTTTGTCATATAAAACATTATCTGTTATCTTTTGTATAATTTATTATATATTTTTAGATTGTAATTTGTTGTTTCATTTATTTAATTTATTACAGTCTATCAGTGCCATTTCTAATGCCTTTTATAAACACTCGTAAATTATTTGATTGCACAATTTGAAGAAAACAGAATATTGCAATTTGAAGCATAAAACCGCTAATGCAGTGAATGGGACCAAATTTTATTGCCAATTGGAAATAATTAAAGTGGGCCCAATATTGATTCATGTCTTCAATCGGTCTTCTCACGTCAGCACTACTCTGTACTCATTACAAGAAGAAAAATAAGGCACTCTATACTCGCATTTGCCCCAATCTTCAACCCTGAGAGAGTTATCGTGAGGACTCTGTCACAAGTTCCCTTGTAGACGATGGCCAGAGGAGGAGACGACAATGAGACTGGCACCTCTACAATTGAGGGATGGAACTTCTCGTCAAAACATCATGGACAGAACCACCCAGGCTGTCGTTTTTTAATACGAGTTAATGGGCAACATGGCTGTAATTACATCGTGTGGCACAATTCTGAGGTGACTAATAGGGATAGGAGGGTGCAGACAGACTTGATTCGTCGAGTGAAAACCTTGGAGGATCGGGAGAGGGTATACATAGCTGCACTCGGTTTCTGTGCGATTATGGTCTGTGCATTTTAGCTGGTGTTCGGTAAGGTGGTAGGGAAGTGATTTAATCTGCAAGGTAGGGTAGTGTAGATGGATAGTCTATAATGTACATGGCCTCCTGATGTATTCTATTTTGGGGACTTTAGGTATAAGTCATTGTATTGGGCATTGATGGTCCTTTATAGGATAGAATGAGCAGTAGGAAAGGCCATTTGTAGTACTAACTTGTATACTCTTTTTTGGTGTTGACAATGATATGTAGCAGTTTGCTTCAATGATATGTTGTCATTTGGAATTTTCTTGGTAAATTTGTCCCCTTTTGTCTGCACAAAGTTCGCTGTTGTATTAGAACAGAACACCTCCAAACGGATGGCCTTCCTACTGTCTTGCTATCAAAATCATACGTGAACACAAGAAAAATAGCAAAAAACATCCAATAGAATCAACTTCCAAATTAAATCTTCCCAACTGGGATGAAAACATCATAAAGTAACACCATGATCACTGCCACAAATACATGCAAAATAGGAAGAAACATCAAGTGCAATTACCTTTACCACCAAGAAATAAGGGAAAAAATCATGAATGATGCCAAAGTAACATAGTAATGACAGCTAACCAAAACAATTGAGATCACAAAATTCAATCATAATATACATATTAGAAAATTGATCCTTAGAAAAAAAAATTTAGTTAATTCCTTAGTGAAAACAAAAATTGAGATATCAAACTGTAGCAGTTGTAGCATTAGAGAAAAATGTTGAGGCTAGAAGCATTAAAGAAATTTAAACAAATAATACCCTTTAAAGTAATGGAATCAAGAGCAACATAAAAAGCATTTAGGAAGCTAAGATGTTTGCAGCAAGTACCTGGTTTTTAGCCGATCTCAACGAAGAAAATCATATAGAGTGATGATATGAATGAAAAATAATTACACTAAATCATTCAACAAACCTTGTTGCCTAGGCCGTGCATCTTCATCAGTTTATGTTGTTTCTCATGCACCACAAATGTCAACATGATCTACATGGATACAACAAATAAATAGGATATTTCAATAAGTAACTTGTGAAAGGAAAATATTAGTGCATAATTGTCAAATGTGAAATCAACCATTAAAGGTAGCTAATAGGCCAGTGGATGAAAGGTTCGTAGAAAAACTCTTACACAATCACTAATTTCTATCATGCCATGACTTCGTGAATAAGGTTAAAAGGAGAAAAATAGAACTATGAGAAAGTTATTGTTATAGGGAAAAAATGACCTCGAGAGATCGCGGGAGACCTAAGGCCAGATCGCCCAGCTCACTAAAGACGCCTGGTAGAAGCCAAGCCCCTCGCTTTGCCAAAGGCACCCAGCAAGCTTCGCTTGGCTCTCCATCAGAAAGCGACATAGTGAAGTTGTCCCGATATCAGCTCACAGAGCAGTCGACCATCCTACTCGAGCCTGCTACTCCGCTACAGCAACATCAAGCTCGCTACAACGATTCCCATAACGACCCCGAACTAGGAACCCCAGCTCGAAACAATGAGCACCTTGCATGGTAAACCAGCCCAGCGCGACAGACGTATATGCAAATCCACAGCCGACCAAGAGGGCCCACCCTATAGCCTACATTCTACAGCGGCTGAATTGTAGTCTTTACTGTCTTTTCTATTTATATCTTGATGTAACACAACTGTAGCTTGTAATTAATGCATGTAACTCCTCATTCCTCTATAAATAGGATTGC